>JAJLWP010000001.1:600000-777199 GCA_030570755.1 Wenyingozyma methanosorbosa
CAGCTACTCATGGACTCAAGACTTTGAAAGAGGCTGTTGATTTAGCTTTCCAAGAATATATGAAGGATCCTGAGAATATCATGTACTGTATTGGTTCTGTAGTTGGTCCACACCCTTTCCCAAAGATGATTAGAGATTTTCAATCTGTTGTTGGTAAAGAAGCCAGAAGACAATTTCTTGAGATGAACAATAAACTTCCAGATGCTGTTGTGGCATGTTGTGGTGGTGGTTCCAATGCAGCTGGTATTTTCTCTGCATTCATTGACGATGAAGATGTTAAATTGTATGCAGTAGAACCATTAGGGAAGGGAACTGGTGTATTAGGTGATCATGCCGCTTCTATTGGCTATGGTGCTCCAGGTATCTTACATGGTTTCAAGTCTTATACTCTGGTAGATAAAGATGGGGAAGCTGCCCCTGTTCATTCCATTGCTTCGGGTCTTGATTACCCTTCAGTTGGTCCAGAACATGCGTTCCTTGCTTCCATTGGAAGGGAAGAGAAAAGTGCTGGTGCCACAGATGAGGAAGCTGTTGATGCGTTCTTCATGGTTTCCAAGCTTGAAGGTATTATTCCAGCTTTGGAATCCTCTCATGCTTTGGCATACGCTATCAAATTGGCTCCAGAGATGAAAGGCAAAACGATTTTAGTCAACCTTTCAGGAAGAGGTGACAAAGATTTAGATTACGTGGTTGAGAACTACCCCGAATACGTCGACAAGAAATATACATAATTGTGTAGAAGTGACATAGTTTACGTACCCTTGTTTACAATTGAAAGTCCTAAATATTAATCGTTATACAGCTCAACTTTGTCGTAGTTACTCGATAGATCTGTGCAGTGCATAAAAAAAAAGATGGGGTGCCTTTTCCTGCTTTGACACAGATCTGAAAACAAGAAAAAAAATTAGGCGCGTGTACTTATGCGATCAAGGCATAAAAGATTAAGTCTCAGAGAATAAAGGAATGTTTAAACTGTTATTGCTTTATTTATGATATATAAGTAGACCATTGACACCATTGACCTCTTGTATTGTTACATTATATTCATTGAAGCCCTAGTAATTTGTGGTAATGAGCTTTTTACCTGTCAAAAGGCTGCTGCGATCAGAGACAGCGAATGCTCCTGTGGAGAACCTGCCATTGATTTTGGGAATACAAAAGAAAAATAAATTGCTTGCTTCTGTTGATAAGATGCTACAGAAGTCACTCAAGTCGAAGAATGGCAAAGATTTAGAGTTGACTGAGGCGGATCTTATAAGCCCCGTGAGTACCAGTTCAGAAAGCTCAGATAATGTCAGTGGTCCGGATGAGACTTCCAAATTAGAAGAAGATATTTCTGTGAGTTTGTCCAGCAGCCCGAGTTCCAACCTCGTAAAGCAAGAGATTGAATACAATGATAAGACAGATATCAGTCCTGATTATACGATCACTCAGAGCTTGAAAATATCACCGCCACATAGTTCGAAAGATATAAGCCATGCTAACTATAAAAACATGTCGAGCACAAAATTTAAGGATGCTTCTAAAAAACTGGATGATGCCAGTAGAATAACCAAACGAGCGAAGAGAAGAGGACATGGCGAAGGCAATCATTTGCTGTTTGATTACCCAATTGAGGAGTTGGAAAGGATAGTTGATTTTTCGTTAAGCGATCCGTCAAAAGAGAATGACGCGCATGCAAGTTTAGATCAGTGGACAGACGACTGCTCCACTATAGCCATGTACCTCGACCACTATAAGAAATTGTGGAAAATGCTCAAAGCTCAGAAAAAAGTGATACGGAGCCATGACAAGACGAGACTACATCCACATCAAGGAAATGACAAACTTAAATAATCTTTTGTAATATTAATTTTACTTTTTGCATGTTACTCAACCGCATTTTACGTTCAGCTACAGAATATAGTATGGAATTTCCTTTTCAATTTCCGTGATACTTAAGTGTGGTGTGTTTTCATCAACACAATTCCAGTGGTTACGTATTTCTGCATCTGTATCATCACCTATACTAGCGTGATTGAGCCAGCCTAAGCCAGTGCACTTTTGATTACATAATATTTTTTGTACTCAATAAATTACCCGGAAGTAGCCAGTTTTGGCTGCTTTCTGGCCAAGGGAAAATAGAGAGTAGAGTATCTAGTGTAGAGAGTCTAGTATGATAAGAAATTCCATGCATATAGACAGTGATCCCTTCTCCACTGCTTCATATAGACAGCTAATCAATACAAAGGATCTCATAGAATGAAACCAGTTGTATCGGTATGTGGTGTTATGACAATGATCTTTTACAATGGCATAATTTACTAACTTATAATTGAACATGTTATCTCTTTCAGTCTACTAAAGCTTGGGCCTGTACAGTTATTTCAGCATTCGGTATAGTGATCTTATCCGTTATCGGTGCTTTGTTCAACTCCAATCATGAGTCAATGATGGGTTCCATAAACGATCCTGAAGATGGTAAAGCGTAAGTCTAACTTTGTCCACCTGTACTTTGTTGATCTCTCTTATCGGAGGAATTGACACTTTCAGAATGTTCATACTAACAAGTCCACAACTGTTTGATTATACAGGGTTGCAAAAACCGTTTTTGGTGCCGTAGGGTTATACGTTTTATCTTTCCTCTTTTGTGGATGTCAAATATGGGTTTCACAAAGGCAGCCTAAGATCCAACTATGAAGCAACTAATCTATTCTCTTCACACAACAATCCAACCATAATGTATTACATACACTCTCAGAATACGCATACACAGCCAAACAAACTAGAATCAAAGACATCAAATATCTTCATATTGTAGCATTGGAAGTATGTTGACCAGAATCAAGCTTGTCTCGTTTTTGTTACAGTCAAATCGTCTTACCTTACTCTGTATATAAAACCACATAGAGTGTACTTTGGTAAGAAATACTTAACATAACTTTCAGCTATTCCAGTCTATGCAAAGCTTTGAATGCTACACATATTCCAAGGCTACATGAACTATCACTATAATCATTATATACTTATACTCAAAAATGTGGTACTCGTTTGGTTCCACATCTTTTTTATATTCTACCAACCAATACAAAAGTCTAATCTTCTTCGAATACTATTTGACCATAACCAGGTATCTAGTTGTACCTTGGTTAGTAGAACGTACTTGGTACAAATTAATGCTATCAACTATAAAAATACTTAGCACCGTTATCAACCGTGAAAGGTGAAAAATTTAAACTATTTTGTTTTTTCTGTCTCGCATGGCCCGCATAGAAAAATTGACGTAATAAAAGCGTATCAAGCTCAGGGGTTTTCGGACATCTTTAGTTTGTTGGGTTTTCCTGTTTCCCTTCCACTATATATAGTATATGAAAGCTGGCTTTCGTATTTTCCAAATCATCATACCTACAGTAACTACTTACCACTTGTCTTGTATTTAAGCTCATAGATACAGTGTGCATTATATCAAAGATAACAGAAATGTTGATATACAGCGTATCTCATGCATACAAAAAAGGTACAGCAGTGAGGAGTTTATTTCCAAGCGCAGTACCACTTTTCAGCACTAGAGTAACGTTTGCAAGATATGTATCGGCCGGACCACGGGGTATTGAAAACCGGTTGCCCATAATAGAGAGTATAGATGGAAGCAACACTCTGAGTGTGACTGATCCGCTTATAGTCTACCGAAGCTATGTAGCTAGGGGTATCCTAAAACCTGATCCTCAGCAAATGAGGTGTGCCATAGAGTTTCAAAAGCTATATTACAGAGTCAAAGACTATACTCCACAAACCAATACTACTATCAGAATCAATCAACTGGTTCGTGACTTGGAACAGAAGTTGAACAACGAGGAGCCTGCGGGACGACTATTCAGTACAATAGGTTACAAACCCAAATGGTACGTCGAAAAACAGGTGAGTGAGCGCAAAGAGCTGGTCAGAGTTCTTACAGATGAAGAAGAACTTGAAAACTTTCCTGCTCCACAAGGTCTCTTGGTGAATGGTGAAGTTGGTTGCGGTAAGTCACTGTTGATGGATATTTTCGCAAATTCGCTACCCCACGATTCTAAATGTAGATGGCATTATAACAACTTTATGTTATGGGTTTATTCTCAAATCCATGAAATTTACCAAAGAAGAAAGTTGTCCAACCAGGAGAATCATACCATCTTATCTCTTGAAAACGAGCTGATTTTATTCGAAATTGCATCTAAGATGATCACCAAAAACACTATTTTACTTTTGGATGAGTTCATGTTACCTGATTTAGCTGCAGCAAAGATAGTCAAAATCCTGTTTACATACTTCTTCAAGTTAGGTGGTGTCCTAGTGGCTACATCCAATAGACTACCCGAAGAGCTTTATACTACAGACTTCAACAAGACACAATTTACAGGTTTTGAGCAAATCTTAAAACTGAGATGTCAAACGCTGGACATGAATAGTGAGAACGATTATAGAGTGATACTCATCAATGAAAGCAAAGTGGAGCCAAATATTATTGTCAAAAGCCAACATAGTGATCATGAGGAAAAGTGGGAAAAATTGGTAGACTCTGTTTTTGATCGTTCTCAAATCAAACCTGATAATTTCAAAGTATACGGAAGAGAAATCAGTGTTCCAAATCACTCATATGGAATTGCAATGTTTGACTTCAGTGAAATTTGTCAAGGATTATATGGACCAGCAGATTACATATCCATTGCATCAAGATACCACACAATCATCATTGATAATGTTCCTGTTTTAACCACCAAAATGAAAAGTGAAGCTAGAAGATTTATCACGCTTTTAGACTCATTATACGAAGCTAGATGTCAAGTATTACTACATACTGAGAGAGATCCTTCTCAGTTATTTTTCCCTGACTTGAACAGCATGAAAGATTTAAAAGATTTTGCTAAGTCTAACATTGACGAAATTCAACAAGAAGAAATGTTTTCTCGTACGCAAATTGATATCAGTAATCCATACAGACCAAATATTGCATCATATGATGAAGGTTCTAACGACTTTGAAGTTTCCAAAGATGTCAAAGAGACAAATTTTGCGGATGTTAGTCAATTCACAGGAGAAGATGAGATGTTTGCGTATAAAAGAGCAGTTAGTCGTATCCGTGAGATGACTAGCGCTGCAACATGGAGAATGTCAGGAAGATGGATCCCCGACGATACTTCAATGAGACCTTGGGAAAGTGATAGCGCCAACTCCAACAATGATTACGAAAAGGACCTAAAGCTGACTGGATCAGAAACAAGATTCCAAGAAACGTATAAAGGTGCTCCCGGGTTTCAATCATCCCACTTCTGGTCAATGGGATTATGGGGAAAAGGTACTCGCCTGAAAGACGAAATTGCCAAAAAGTGGATACGTGGGGTGGATGCCACCTCTAAACAAGGTGCTTGATATTACATTTTACACATTATATTTATAGACTTACATGCATATATTACATAGGCGATTATTCACAATTGGAAATGTAATTCGATATTTATAACAAGTAGCGTAAAAAATAGACCGCTATATGGAGTCTAAATCTTTGAAGATTCTCAATTTTTTTTTTCTTGGCTCATGAAAAGTTGGGGAGAATATTTTAGCGTTACTAGCGATAGAAGAAACTGTCAAATACCAGTATTGATACATTACTATCACTTACATATACATACCTTGACATATACATCAACATGAACGTTTTCAATCCCAAGAGACTGATTCAGTCATCATCTTCAAAAAGATTTTATACCGCATTACATGGGAAGAGTAGCGTCCTCAGTTCACAGAGATTAATTAAGATGACACAATGGAAAAAGCTACCTGATACTTGGTACTTACTAGCTGTTGTGGCATTGACCGCTTGTAACAAGCCTTCAGACATACCTATACTATACCACTATGTTTTACAAACGCAAACTAACAACAGAAATCCCAGTGATCCATCTATATTCACAGATATGGAGAAGATTTTAAACACTTACGAGGAGATGAGAACTTCAGGCACAGAGCCCAATCCAGATCCTTACCATACTGAAGATAAGGGTGTCTTCCTCAAGCAAGAGCAAATCACCAACAAATTTAGAGAAAGCATAATGAAGACTGTACCATTGAGTGGTATTCCAAAAGCCATCAATGCTTTGACAACATTGAAAGAGTTTACACCTCTTAATCTGCGACCAGAAAAGCCAACATGGGATGCCAAAGAGCCTGAAATATCATTGGATGAATGTATTGCTGAACAAGAACGTGGAATTGCATTTTGGAACAAAGTGTATAATAAAGTGTCGAAGAAAGTGATATATCAAATGAATGCAGCATATCCTGGCTTGTGGGGTTACGCAATTCAGCATGTATACTCTCCTCTTTTATCAAACACAAATGTTCTAACCCCAGAGGAAACTTCGTTGGTTATCGTTGCGTGTTTGATTCCGCAAGATGTTCCTCCTCAACTCAAAGGTCATTTAAAAGGAGCGTTAAACAATGGTGTTGATTTAGATGTTCTACGAGAAGCAAGAGAATTTATAATTGAACTGACAAGCTGGTGTGGTGTCACATATAATGATTCAGTTCCAAAGATTTAATTCGTTAGGCGGTATCTCTAAATTTTGTATGTATTATCTATATAATCATTATAAGCAATAGATGCACAGAAACAAAAACGGATTGTATGCAATAAAGTTACCCAGCTAAGTGTATAATTTCTTGAAATTTTGATCTAATTCCATAGCAACATCTGTGTCACCTTTTTGGCCGTTGACAATAATGGGCGATGAGTCGACAAGGCCACTATCTGCATTATCCGTAAAACTCGTGGTTTCGGCATCACTATTGCCGTCATCGTCATCATCGAGATTGGAGCTTTGCGTATTAGATAACTCCATCATAGCATTTGAACGATTGTTGGATGTGTCAGATGACATGGCTCCCGCAACAACAGATACAGCAGCAGCAAGAGAAGAGGAAACTGCAGAGACTGTATTGTTCTTCTCCTTCGACCTCTTTTGGCCCAGATTGGTTTGGGATAACGATGTTGGGGTCAGTGAGGTTTCTGTAGATGGTGTGCCTGATATTGGTGTTGTTGCGGGTACGCCATTTAACTGTTGTCTTGATGTTGAGCTTGAAATATCTAAAATATCATTCATCTCTTGATCTTGCTTTCCAAAAAGCTGATACCAAAATTTCACGTCATTAACTTTAGGGTATATCACATCTTCTGTGCGCTCATAATTTGGATTGCTGAATTCTTGTTTTCTACTCTTGAAATAATCCCATACGGATCTAGTTCTAGTTTCTACCTTGTTCTGTTTCCTCTGTAATTCACAGTCAAATAAGAATGTTCCAAATTGACAAGAATACAGATGGTAAATTAATCTTCTCAGAAATCTTTCATTGAACTCAAATATTGTTGGATATTGTCTCATCAATTGGTATATACAGTCTAAGAACTGATGAAAGACAGGACTCTGAAATTTGACGTGTTTATTATGCTTGAGATGCTTGGTGAATTGTTTGATAGTGGATGTAGCTTGGTTTGTGTTTGCAGACTCAGGGTGATTGTGGAATTTTGTTTCACTTTGTAGATGACCACACCTTTCATTGAATCTATGACCAAATGATAGCCAGTCCTTTTCAACTAGCACTACAAAACCTTCTATGGTTCTGTAGTAAGGATCAAGACATAGTTCGACTAATGAACATATCTGGGATGTTCTATCCCACCCATCAGAGCAATGAACTACCAGATGGCTATTGTTCAAGTGGATTGTCTTGACTAAGATATCGACTCCATTTAACATGTTGGAAATATGACCCATCCAATTGGACTTTAGTAATAGTTCCTTATTCTCCAATGTTGTTGAGATATCCCCGTTTTTCAGTACTTCGGTAATTTTGGATAAACTGTCTCTCATAACATGAATATTATCAATATTCAAAAAGATCTTTTTACAATTTTCGTAGTTATCCATGAGCTCAGTACCTGCACCCAGTGCAGTTTGGGCTATAGCGTTTGTCAAAGGTCTTGCGTCAACTATAAGATTCGTTGAGTTTTCCTTGTCATTTGTCTTAAAAATTTCATATAGGAGTTTTTCATCTTGGAATGAACGATTTTGTTTTAGACCAACTAAAGGCTGTGAGCACCTAGTTATTGTACATCCATTATATTTATAATAGTATGTTAATGCAGGAAATCTATTTTTTGATCTGAATCTAACGGAGTGACTCAGTATGCTATCTGATATACTTCTAGGAACAACAATTTTTCCAGGATATGAGGGGCATAATTTGTAATCTTTGTTCAAATTCGACAATCTCCATCCATTGGCACCGGGTGATGTGCTAGTACCTTCAGGTGTAAGGTTCAAACCTTGTCTTTCGAATTCCTTCAAGACATCGTAGTCTTTCCAACTATTGAACGGCTGTTCTATCCTTACTGGTGAGTAAATGAATGCATATAATTTATCTATAACCTCAACGCATGTAAGTCTCATTATACTCTCGAAGACATCTGCGCACTTATCATAATTGGGAAAGTCAAATGCTAAATATGTAAAGTCTCTGCATCTTATCCTCAAATTTGCACCTTTGCATAAATCATTCATAGCACTACTAGATGTGATGCCCATTGAATCTGTATCTGAGTTTCTCAATTTTGAAACGCTGTTGCTTTTAGCTTTTCCTTCCACTTCATCATCACTGCTATGATCATATTCCTCGCCGTTACTCTGTAAATATAGAAGGGCGGAACCTTTGTTGAACTCTACCTTTTCAATCATGGGGTAGCATAGCCACAGCTCCCTCATTCCCACCGGCTTGGACTTATCGGTTTGAAGTGGTGTTGGCAATGTGAAAATCAAATGATGAGTAGTTAAATGAAGAGTACCCCCAACAGACTGGCCTCTCTTATGCAACGTGACGTTGTCCACTTTGGTAATTTTTATATACTCCATTTCCAAGCGCCTTGTCTATATTTTATTGATATGGGATGATAATCTGTGTATGTGCAAGTGTGATGGTGCTATTACACCTATTATTTCTTTGAATCTAGGTTGGCAATCAAAAGTGTGTTCTTTCCAGATTTGTTTCGCAATTCAAAGGAGATAAGGCGAAAACGTGTCTGAACTTTTATTTTTTTTCTTCACTTGTTGACTGTCCAACTTAGATCACCTAGTATGCAATCCTTGACCTGCTAAAGCGTTTCAATGTTTAAACAAACTTGATGTAAATAGTAGATGAAGATAGCACTGATAAACGGCTTCCTGAATATCAAAGACCAGTTCGTACAAATTATTCTAGGTGGTAGGAGTTATTTGTTGATTATATAATGAATCATGAGAAACTGATAAGAAACTGGGGAGACTAATCAGGTTAAGTCAATCGCTTCCCGGGTTATATCATTAAGCTTTCTGTTTAAATCAATAGGTCAACCGGTAGAGAGTGTGGTCATATAACATTTGGTGTTGTATTAAGTGAGTTTGTGTTCTGTTAAATCAAAATGGGAATCAGGCAGTCGATTGTATTGGACCCTAACGATTCCGAGAATCCACTCAATTATTACCTTATCAAAGGAAAGAAGAGATCAAAGGCTGTTGTACACAAATTAACTTACTACTTGGTAACAGATTTCCCTGAGAGACATGAGAATTTTGGAGAAGTGGTAGGTGGGATAGAACGAGTCTTTAGTCAGCAAGCAAAGCAGTCAGACGAAGAGAATGATGATAGTGATATAAATGAAGATGAAGAGGAAGAAATGGAAAGCGTCATTTCACAAGAAACGGGTGATTTTACCAAACCTCAACATGAAGTTGAAGTTAGTTATGATGATGAGAATGAGGAGAATTTTCAATTTGAAGAACATAGAGATGTTAGTGAGACAGTTGGGGACATGGCTACGCCTGGTCATCTTACCCTCTATTTCACAGACTTTGACAATGCACATGATTACGCTCTTGCACATCCCCCACCTCCAAATTATCACAGATCTATACACTCCACAGTGAGAAAATTTTCACTGACCTCAAGTCGAATGTCACCCTTGAAACCTGTAGGGCGTTCTTCTATTATCTCCGCAGTATTCCCTAACAATCGTTTCACGCGCCACCTTCCCACAACTTTCTCATATAGGACAAACTCAAAATACAACAAAAAAGGAAGCGCTTTAACATACGGCTGCAATGAATGTCTTACTCATATATCTTCCTCAAACTTGATCATCAGTGATGAATACCGTGGCAAGAGAGGGGATGCTCTGCTGGTGCACAATGTAGTCAATGTTACATTCTCGGAACTCGAGCGTAGAAAGATGACTACTGGCTCATACACAGTGCGAGACATGAGCTGTCATCAGTGTGGGAATGAACTTGGCTGGAAATATGTGGAAGCTAGAGCTAAGAGTCAGAAATTCAAGGAAGGGCGATATATTCTAGAAGCCAATCGCATCACTGTTTTGGAGTAAATTTTCAAATATGGTTTTTGCTATATATGGTTTTGTACGTAGGTTAAGGATTTTTTGATTATATATAATATAAGTTTAATGAAAATTGATCTGAGCGTTTATTATGGCCTATTAGGAGGTTTTACGTGATGTAATGTTATTTTTACTCAAACTTTATATTTTTGTCAAACTTATCTTTCTATAGTCCTGGATTTTTTATGTAGATGGCTGGTATATCTGAACGACAAACTTGTATCAGGTTTACAATACAAGAAAATATACGGACAAATGCTAGTAAATTAAGTGGATAATTTTGAGCCTCACAAAACTTTTTTTACAATGTTTTTTTCAAATTTTTTGTACCCATGGAATTATCAACATTTCAAAACTGAGAAGGTTTCTTAGACAGTGATTGTTCCTTTTCGAACTACAAAAGAATTTTTACTATTATCAAGGTACATTTACACACAGCATGATATCCAGACTTGGTTTAGGCATAGGAGCCAAGTGCTCTCCATCAGTTTCCCGTGCACTTTTACGTCCAAGTTACACACAAACGAGGGTATTATCTTCCAGAACGCAGGAAAGTAAGTTATCACGCAAATCAATAATCAAATCCAGAAATGGTCTAGACTTTAGTAAGCTTAAACTTATAGAACAACCACCAGGACATATTGTTGGTACAGTGAATGACGCATATGTGCCTCCTCCGCCTGATTTTTATCACGGATCTTATCACTGGTCATATGAAAAACTTATCACTATAGCTATGATCCCTCTTACAATTACTCCATTTGTTATGGGAACGCAATATCCAATGGCTGATGCACTACTCAGTTGTCTGTTACTTTGGCACTGTAAAGCTGGTTTTGAAAGTTGTATCATCGATTATATTCCCAAAAGAGTTTATGGATTCTGGCATCATGCTGCCATGAATTTACTGAAGTTAGGGTCTGCTTTGAGCTTATACGGTATTTATTTGATTGAAACTGAGGACCATGGTCTTGTTGAGCTCATACATTCCTTGTGGGTTGCATAATCTTTAAAAACGTAAATATAGAAGAAGACATTGGATGTGTCGTATTTGCTTTCAAATCCTCATATTTATATAGGTGTACATAGTGATATTAATTATAGTTCAAAAAAAATGTTTTAGTTTTAGTTACAAGTTTTATATTAGTTATATTATTTGTAGGCAATCAGTTGGACCATTCAGGGGATCCTACTTGTGGGGCAGGAGAGAATGATGGTGATCTACCGCCGGCGTTTCCAGATGAAAAGTTATTTCTAACTGGAGATCTATCTCTAGAGTACTCCAAAGAGTTACGGTAGTTAGAAGATTCACCATTTTCAGGAGGATACCTACTACTACCACTACTACTGCTGTAAGGTCTGTCTCTTCCTCTGTATGCAGATCCACCTCTGTATCCACCTCTTGGATATCTTGAATCGCCTCTGTATCCACCTCTACCATATCTGTCTCCACCTCTTGGGTAGTCTGAATAGTATCCATTACCATAACCACCATAGTAGTCACTACGTCCATATGATGGAGGATAACCGTTGTTATAGTATGGTTGAGCACGGTATGAAGGGTAACGACGATAAGGATCAGCACGGGAAGATTTATAAGCTGCCCCTCCTCTACCATGTGGAGCTTTGTGGTAAGATGAACCTGTTGTTTTATAACCTGAAGATCTGTTTGGGTAATTTAACATTCTATGTGTTGCGGCTAAAAATTCTTTACCGTTTTCTGCTTTACTTGTGTGCTTTTCATAACTTACTTTCCACACAGCATCTTTTGGATTTCTACTTTCTTGTTCGATCCAGTGAGCAATTGCTTTCACAGGAACAAATTCGACATATAGTTGTAATCTTCTTGGTCTGCCATTAGTGTTGGTATTGCTGTCTTCTTGCATCTCAGTCTCAATTTCTTCTTCTTCGGGAAACCATTTCCCGCTCAAGTTCTTTTGAATGGAGACAGCGCCTGCAATATCACTCACAATTACTAAACAATGGGTACGACGGTTGTTCAACCAAGCTCTTTCGATTGTGGAGTTAGTCAATTCGGAATATTGGCTAAGTAAATCTTGGAAAGCACTGTTGTCAAATGCAGCTGGTAAATTACCAATAAATAATGCTCTTGTTTCTGTAAACTCTGGTTTTTCTTTGATTTCGTAAATAACGTCTTCCTTGATGGATCTATCGTAGGATTCATCTTTGTTTGTGTGTTCCTCGTATGGAAACTGGGAGTGGTTTGAGGATGATAAAGCTTGATGAGGATATAAATCACCTGATGATGTTCCATCGCTGACTGATGTGTTCTCCTGTTGGTTCTCCTGTGGTTGACGTTCTTGCTCTTGTTGTGATTGATCTTGGGCGTGAGCTTCTTCGGAGTCTTGTTCTTGTTCTTCAACTTGCATACGATCCTGTGATTGCTCATGTTCTTGGTCTTGAGCCTCTGTTTGGTTTTCGCTAGGAAATTCTTCCTGTACCTGCTTAATTTCTTCTTCGCTCATTTTGAAATATTGTAACTCTACACTGGTTTAGATCTTCAAATGTATATCTCTGTATGTGGTTATTAGTCTATAAGACAATGCGTGTATATATTTCAAGTCTATGTGAATGTTATTCACCCTATGGAACAGTAGATCTTGCGTAATGTAATCAAAAGTACCGTCTGTAGACTGAAATATCAAGTATATCGTAAAAGAAGACAAAAAAAAATCAAGTAATCTTCTCTCTCTTTCTTTGTCTCTGTCAATCTTCTCTACTGTTCTCTTTTGTCTGTCTCTCTCCGGTTTTTTTTTCAATAACACATGGTCGTGTACTAAATAAATATTTGAAAGGCTGTGTATACCCCTAACACCGCTAGGAATTCTACTATGACAAGCTCTATGAACAGCTTCAAGTTAAGTCTTTTGAAAGCATCATGTGCAGTGCTGAATGGTGAGGATGAGGATAATGAGGTGTAACGTCCATCTTTGGAAGAAAGCATCTTGCTGAAACTTCTAGTTGCTGATGTTATGACAGCAGCTGCCGGTGTGGCTGATGTTGTTGGGGTGAGGGGGGTATCGTTCAAAATGCTAGCGCTACCGACAGAACTAGTGCTGGTTTTAGGTTGAGCGGGTGTTCCATCTACTTCATGTAGGTAGTTTGCCAACATACTTGATATATTCGATCTCCTAATCTGTGGTCCAACAATGCGAGTATAATGAGAGTTGATCTTCCACAGACACCAGACAAATAGTAGTATAACATTCAAACCAGCGAACATACCATAATATATCACATTCTCGTATGGTTTAGGTAAGTAACACATTTGATATTGGAAACTTGGATGTTCAGATACTATCTCATCTGTGTGTGTTTTGATAGGCGGTATAGATTTGTTTGGCTTGGCGAAAAGTGTTAGTAGCTCAACAGCGGGACGTTTAATACCCATGGCCATTGATATTGATTTCACTGTGATCTCAGGTATAGGTTTCTGTTCCCCGTCAACTATGTAGCTGTCTCCTTCTTCTGATTTTGTCATAGGAGTATGGAAGTACTCGCAGTAATCGTGGTCATCTCCACTTAGGATAAGATCCGGTTTCACTTTTGCTAGTATTTCCTTTGTCAATTCGTAATCGATAACTGTTTGATATTGATAGCCTTTGGAGACTGGAAAAGTTGAAGACTCTCTTTCAATTCCACACATGGCATCTGAGTTTCTAAATAAGGGTACATGGTGTAGCATTATTCTTGGTTTATCTTTGGGTATCTGATCCAGCGTCTCCAGGAATGCTTTAGCTTGTGAGTAAACTTCTTCATTCTCTGTATTTGACAATGAAATCGTGTCAAGAAAAACTAAATCTACTCCATTACGCGTCACTATTGTGTTTGTTTCTGCAAAAGTCTTCCTGAATCTGTCCAGTGCTTCAATTGTAACGCCGTCTGCCCAGCCAATATCGTGGTTTCCTGGCACATTGTACAAAAACTCTTTCACATTAGCAAAATTCTTAAAGATTTTGTTGAATCTTATCAATTCATTCTGATAATATGAGTCCTCGCTTTCTCTACCATTATCCAATAGATCTCCTAAAAATAACACGGTATCTGGTTGAAGTTCCTTAGACAAGGCTTTGAAATTTGTATATATGTAATTGTCCACTGTGTGTTTCGATAGTTTGAGCAATGGAGATGATCTTGAAGGGTATGTATGATTGTCAATCAATTGTGGATCTGCAACGACTAAGACTTTGTAAGCGGGATTATCCTCTGAACCTTCTGCCCATGTACATTTTGAAGCATACTTATATGGTATGTGAATTTGAAAGATATAAAACAAGAAGATCCATACTAGCACTAGTGGAATCAAGGGTCTGTATTTCACTACAAATCTTGGGAATAATATCATTATATCTGCATGTGATAGGTATGGAATATTGTAGTAATAGTGATATGCGCTCAAAGTGTATTTGATTGTAGTAAAGTATAAACAATAGCTAACTTGCATTGATCTAACGCATCACAATATGCATACCCTATCTCATCTGCTTCTATCTCACACAAACGAGAAAGAAAAATTAAAAATAGTAAGAAAAATCAGATGGAGATAAACGAATTTAACGAGAATCAAATTGATAAAGATAACAGCTCATATTTGTATATTATATAAGTTTCGTTGCATTACAGTGCTATTTGTGTCTCTGTGTATACAAATTCTGGTAATTTGATCAAAAGGAAATGTCACAATTGCTAATCACTGTAGTCTTGGCTTCAATTGTCCTGTTGTTCTTCATAGTACCACATTTGAAAAATAATCTCCAGGATGTCAGTTCTATGGCCTTAGAGAATCAATCTTCGATCAGTTCAACACGTAAAGAAAATGAATCTGCGATTTATAGATCTGTTGATGTGCCACATGGTATGCCATTGACCACTGGTCTGAGGATAAGAGACGGTTATAGCCTGAGAGATGGATTTTTGAACGATATTTGGTTGAATGCAATAGCCAATTTGAGAGAAGAGACAAAAGAAGATGATAAGTTAGAGAAACAGAAATTGATGGTTTTCCAAGATGGTGAAGTGACTATTGGACAGATGAACTCATTAATTCATGACTTGAGTACTAAGTTGTCCAAATTGACAAGCAAACGTGCAGTTGCATTGTTTGCACCATACTATAAGATGGCAAGTACAGCATTGATGTTTTCATGTTTTTTCATGAAAAATAACAAGACCCTTTCCGTGTTTGACTCGATACCTAATATAGAGTATGAGGACTTTGACATTATATTCACAGAGTCTAAAAATGTTTCTCAAATTGTTAAATTGAAATGTTTCAAGCTGATTGTTGTTGTTGATCTGGATCACAATGACAAAGTTGATGATGAGAGAGTTGTTAGTTTTAAAAAACTGATGTTAGACCATGAATTGACCATGGTTTCAAAAGAATACGAGTATTCCCCAAATAAAGATACTATCAAGGATTTATTGGTGAATCCATATTCAGATTACGGATATACCGAACAGTACAATTTCTTCCAGAGAAATTTTGTCTCATCTGTTGCTTCACAGTTAATGTCGCTTCCAATTGATCATGTCTGGAAAGAAAACGATGTTGTCTTGATTGGTGCTCCGTCGACCGTTGACTCCTCTGACAACGTTATTACTGCAATGCAAAACAAAAAGAAGTATAACGTCACATTAAACCATGCTGTTATACTTCGAATCTTATCAGGACTATTGACTTGTGTTGATAAGATAATAATTCAATGTGATCAAGATGTCGATACCCAAATGCTGATGAAGTATCAGCCAACTATTGTATCCATGGGAGATTCAAGATGGCAAGAATGGCTCAATGTTGAGATGAAGAGATTGTCCTCGTTTGGTAACTTGAAGCTCAACAGATCAAAAGCCTTATTCTCTCATGGTATATTCAACTCATGGGGTCAATTAAACAACAAACTTGACTCTATCAGATTGATTTACTCTACCATTTTTGCGGAACCTGACAGTACACAGATGGACTCTATGAGTTATGTGAATTTGCAATCTTTGCTAGGTTGTAGAATTATACAAGAGCGCTCCTATATTGGAGTCTTAGGTCCGGTATTGAAGACAAATCTGTTTGATTACAGACTCTTGTCAAAGGAGAAGACCAGCTCTGCAGCGACTACAAAGTATATAAGAAAGAGAGGTGTTTCTTCCAACTGTCTTGAGATCAAAGTGAAAGACGAGACTTCTACTAACAATAATGGTAAAAGTGGTAAACTTTATATCAGGGGATTCAATATTGGTAAAAAGATGAATCTTACTGATGATAAAGATAAGAAAACTCCTATCATGCCTATTGATAATGAAGGATGGATGCCTACTGAAATTATAGGGCAATTTGGTAATGATGGATGCTTTTATGAAATAAGCAAATAATGAAAATGTACAACAGAACAATAACTTATGAAATGTAAACTTATATTAGAAAACTATATACAAAGTAAAGTTTATATACATAATTTTTTTGAAAAATTAATAATAAATAACGAAATATGATATGATAAGAATTACCAAACACCTCTTGAAACACCAGGTAATAAACCTTTTGAAGCTTGTTGTCTGAATGCGTATTTACATAATCTGAAATCTTTCAAGACACCTCTTCCCCTACCTGTATCTACACATCTGTTTTTCAATTGTGTCATTCTGGAGTAATAAGGTAAACTAGTTAATTGTAATTGTGCTTCTAATCTAACTTTTTGTGGTAAAGAAGGGTTTCTTGCAATGAATTTCAATGCATTAACGGTAACTTCGTATTCAGCGGCCATAGTTCTCTTGAAGTGATCTCTCATAACTCTAGAATTGAGGAAAGTTGTAGGTAAACTCACAGTTTGTTTTTGAAACCTTTTCATAGGTTTTGACCTGAATTGGAAGGTCTTCTGTTTGAGTGCGTTGAACATGGTGGGTGGTATGGATGATGATGAGAATAATACAATTAGAAGCTTAAACAAGATACATCAGTACAACTCTATACTATATACTTACGTACTCCCTTTCATTCATCTACTTCTGTCCAACAAGTTTTTCATCCGGTGATGATGAGACTTGGGAAACGCAAATTAATCGACGCAATCTTCTTTAAAACTCAAGACTATCGTCTCTTAATAAAATGGTTATAAAGCCCTGACTCTTTTCACATGAAAATAGAAACCAGAAACAAATTAATCAATGCACACACACACCCTCCAATACTCCCACTGTCAATTCGATTTTAATAATTCTTCAACTCTGATTGGCTGAATCCCAACACTCGAATCTCAGTGCTCTGATTTTTTCCCATACTCAGTTAAATTGAAGAGTGTTTTTGTTTAACAATTTGTTTTTTAAAGAGAGAGAGAGAGAGAAAAACAAGGCATAGAAATATATAGAGATTAACCATAGTGGAACACTCTCTTAGTAAACTGATTGGTTGGTTCTCGTTTTCACTGCTAAATTTTTTCTTCCTTCACTGTTTTTCACTTACAATTACAGTTGTTGTTACTATATACTATATCTCCTTTATTTCACCACTGATTACTCTTCTATTATAACACAATTATTATCCTATAATATAGTTAAAGCACAATAATGTTATCTAAACGTTTCTTTTCCACTTCAAGATCTGTCTTAGCTAAGGCTAAATTGACTCAATTACCAAATGGTATCTCAGTTGCAACTAAGGAATCATCAACTCCAAGCTCTACAATTGGTGTTTACTTAAACTCTGGTTCAAGATCCGAAACCGCTTTCAATTCAGGTGTCTCCAATTTATTCGCCAAATCATTGGCAAGCTCTAAACAAGCTAAAGAAGCTTTAACTTCAGGTGTCTCTGTCTCTGCTTCAAATGCTAAAGAATTAACAAGTTTAAAAGCTACATACGCTCCAGGTAACTCATCTGCTGCCTTTTCTACAATTAAATCAATCTTTGGTTCTTTAGATTCTATCTTATCAAATGAATCTTTCATCAAGGAACAAGCTCAAGTTGCTGCTGATTTTGCAGATAAATTCGAAAATGATCATAAATCAATGGTTGTTGAACACATGGTTTCAACTGCTTTCCAAGGTACTTCATTAGCTTTACCAACTTACGGTAAAGCTGAAACAGTTGCTACTTTAGAATCAATGGATGTTACTAAATTCGCTAAGAAACAATTAGTCGGTTCAAACATTGCAATTGTTGGAACTGGTTCTGATATTGATCACGATAAATTAGTCGAATTTGCTTCATCATTAACTTTACCAACCGGTGTTAAACCAAGTGTTGAACCATACCACTTCTTAGGTTCTGATGTTAGATTAAGAGATGATACCTTACCATCTGCTTACGTTGCCATCTCCGTTAAAGCTCCAGCTGTTTCATCTCCAGATTTCTACACAGGTTTAGTTGCTGCTTCAATTAACGATAAATTTGATGCTAAATCTCCATTTGCTTCATTAACCGGTGTTAAGATCTCTCAATTCTTATTAGAAAACCACTTAGGTGAAGCTTTTGAACACTTTCAATTAGGTTTCTCTGACGTTGGTTTATGGGGTGCTTATATGGAAACTTCTCACATCGAATACTTAGATGAAACTGTTCATTTCCTCTTAAAGGACTGGAACAGATACTCAACTGGTACTCTTACCGAAGGTGAATTAGAAAAAGCTAAAGCAACTTTGAAATTGAAATTATTATCAGTTCCATCTTCATCTGTTGAAGCTTCTGATTCATTAGCTTTTGAAACTTTAGTTAAAGGTTACGTTGAATCTGAAGAAGAAATTATTAAGAATATTGAAAACGTTTCATTAAAGGGTCTTACTAAATGGGCTCAAGATACATTATACGATCAAGATATCGCTATGGCTGGTACTGGTCAAATTGAAGCTTTATTCGATTACAACAGAATTAGAAACGATATGTCTATGATGAGATGGTAATCAACTTACTATACTAATTATAAGACAAAATCACTAACCATAATAATAAGAGTTAAAAAACATCATCATCATCACCATCATCACATACCGAATGAAAAATTCAATCAAAAAGAAACTTATTATTACAACGAATATCTTCTACATCACCTCATAACCCTATAACCTACCCCACAAGATTTCCTGGTCCTACTTCTACTACTCCATCCATTATGAATGAATCGCAAAA
Source organism: Wenyingozyma methanosorbosa (assembly GCA_030570755.1). NCBI lineage: Eukaryota > Fungi > Ascomycota > Pichiomycetes > Pichiales > Pichiaceae > Wenyingozyma > Wenyingozyma methanosorbosa. Next base: position 619,575 of record JAJLWP010000001.1, read on the forward strand.
TTCATAGACTTCTACAATATCAGATCAGATAAAGAAAGATAAAAAAAAATTATTCGAAACCTATTCTTATCATACTAATTACATTAAAAACCCCTTTGTATAAACTATCATTTATTAGGATATAAACATAAATATAAAGTTTCCATTATTAAATTAATATTGGTGTAGTAATAATACATGAATAAAGGTAAATAAGTGTCTAGTTCCCACTATCACCACCAATCGCCAAAGTTACCCGGTGAAAAATTCCTAAAGCGAAAAATCTCCAAAAAAAAATATCGAGTACTGAAGTGAGTGAGAGTTTTTGAAAAATTTGATGAGAAGTAGTAATTGAGCACAGTGGTGGTAGATTTGAAGACTAAGGTACAACTTCTTCATTCGATTGTAGACTGTATATAGGCATACAAACAGAAGAAACAGGGCCAATTTGAAACATGCTATCACGTATTCCTCTCAGAAGTGTGTCAGCACGTATTGCAAGAGCTTCAGTCACAAGCAAGATTTCTGGACCTCTGATCAGTGCTCGTACTTATGCATACTCTGATGACAAGAGAAGTTTCGGAAGATCAAAAGCTGAAGAAGATGAAAATATAGAGAAAGAGTACCATGAGGCTGAAGCTGAAATTCATAAAGAACGTCAAGCTTTGAAAAGAGTCTTTGGTGTTGATATTCCTCAGGCAGATGTTACTGAATATATGGAAAACAATTCAGACTTAGTATTCGTCAAAGAGCCTTACACTGAGAAGACTTTCGCAGAATCCAACTATGCTAAATATATGGAGAACCTCTCCAAGGAAAGATCTGACCTTATTGACCAAAAACTCAAAATCTTAGCTAAGAAATATTATATCAGTGTCGATGATTTAAAGAAGAAATTTGAAAAGAAAGTTGAAAAGAAGTTGCAAAAGAATATTAGAGAGACTGGTACTAAGCTTGCCAAGTTAGGATCTTTCATCAAACCACCTGGTACCAATGTGGAAAAAGATTTTAAGGAGAGTGAAACTTTAGTGGAAACCACTGAACAACAGGAAGCTTCTAGTCCAGTTGTTGAAGAAGTTGAAGGAGTAGAGGAACTTACAGAAGAAGAAAAAGTTAAGATTAACAGTGAGTCATTCTTGCATTTGATCTTTGACTACTTTAACGCATTTGAAAGTATCGAAGAAACAGAATTATACAAGATATTAGACGAAATTGACCCAGTTTACACTCAAAAATTGAAAGACTACGAATCATTAGATCCTGAAATTGGTCAAGAAGAGTTATCTAACAGATTCAATGGCTTATTGACTACTTTGACTGAATCAAAGAATGCCATTTACGAAGCATTTGTAAATGAATCAAGTGAATCATTCTCCAAGATAAAAGAAGCTTTAGAAGCTCCAAGACCAATCACATTGAGTGAAATAAATGAAATCTTTGAAATGTATGAAGACTACTCAACAAGTCAATTGTTCAAGAAGTGTGAGGAGATCGATTCTGAATTTACCAATTTATTACGTGAGTTAGAGGCCATGACTAATGAAGAAGAACTCGAATCAAAGAATGAACAATTAAGCCAACTTTTAAACAATGCCGAGTCAAGTATCATTAAAGCTTTCAGAGATCTTGAATCTGAAGAGCATAAAGGTTTACGTGATGTTATCAATGCCGAACGTGAAAGATTCGAGAACCAAATCCCATTAGCTGATATCATTGATCATTATCAAACTGCAAACTCTGAAAACTTCGACCAAGTCTTATCCATCATTGATGCAGAGTTCCATATTTTACTCAAAGAATTCAACGAATTGCCTGAAGAAAATGAATATGAACAATCAGCTTTATTAACAAAATTGACAGAAATGGCATCTAATACAGAAACTCCAATTTACGAAGCTTTGAACAATGCTGAATCATTTTCTTACAAATTGTTACAAAAAGCATTAAATGAAGAAGCTGAAGAACAAAGCGATGACTCAACTGAAGCCTCTCAAGTAAACAAAAAGGTCCAGGGTGAAACACATGATAAGGTTCTCGAACTTGAAAACCGTATAATTGAACATGAAAGAGAAAAAATTGCAAGTTTGAATGCCAAGATCAATGCATTAAAAGCTGAAGACCAATCAAACTTGACTGATGAAATCAAGAGGACAAACGAAATTTACGATATGTATTTAGAAGCCATGACTGAATTAAGCACTGAGTTTGAAAAGGGTAGAGTTTGGAATACCTCTAGTACAGAAGCTGAAGTTGAAGATATACTGAAATGGAAACCAACTCCTAAACAAGAAGAAGATTTCGAAGCATTAAAAGAAAAGGAACTTCCTCCTGTTAAAGACCAAGTTTTAGAGCACTGTGTGAACTTAATCATGAAAGACGGTTTGAAAGCTCGTGCTAGAAAATACTTGAATCGTGCATTATACTTAATCTTCTTGGAAACTAGACAGAATCCAGTGGAAGTATTGAAGAAAGCTTTGGATGATTTAGGTCCTCTTGTTATGACAAAGACACACAAGACTGGTTTTGCTAAGAACGTTACCGTTCCAGTTGCCTTGAAACCAAAACAAAGATACAGAATTGCCTTCCTTTGGATCCTTACAGCTTCAGATAATAGAGCTTCCAATGATTTCCCTGTTAGATTATGTGAAGAAATTCTCAATGTTTACAATGGTAAGTCATCATTAATGGACAAGAGACTTCAACTCCATAAACAAGCTATCACCAGTAGAGCTTACTTGTAGATATATACTTAATTTACTCTTTAGTTCATACTATCACATATTTTATAGTTATATAACTTTGTACATAAATTCATATCCCATCATTATTTTGAGCTAAACGACAGTAATTCTTTACACTATATTTACAATAACAGAGACATAATAAATAAGATAAATGGTATTAAATAAATATTATACAATTCAAACCTTTTGAATCTTATTGCTATCGAAATTCCCAGTTTCCGTATCTCTTCCTCTTTTCTTTGAATGATTGTCCGTAGCATGAACATTGTTAGGGTTTGTAGGTATTCTATCGTAGTCAGTAAATGGTGAAGAGTCAACTTGAATATCATTCACTTCGATGAAGTTACTCAGTAACAGCGCCAATTGATTACGCTCAAGACTCTTTGGAGTCGAACTATCAAAAGTCGCACGGAACGGATTGAACTTTTCGCTGTTTGTGAATTCATTTGATTCTAACAATTTATTGATACTGTTCAAAACCTGCTTATTGATACTTGTTGAAAATTCAGATGAGAAAGATGAAGGAGATATAGGTGAAATGGGAGATATGATATCTGTTGATTTAGTAATATGGTTTGATTGAGACGATATGAATGATGTACAATTTGTTTCAGGACTCCATCCTGAAGTTGGTGTCGAAGGTGGCGAAATCAAGAAATTGTCATTAGCATTATCAGCAACCCTTGCAATGTTGTTCTTGCCATAGTTGTTAAAAGTGTTATACGCCAGTGATGGCTTTTGAGTTCCTGAGTTGTTGTCACGTGTAAGTTTGATTGCATCTAATAGTAAAGAGCCCCACTTTTCATAAAGGTTTGGGGGCAAATGTAAGTCGTAGTTTAATAAGCGTAAAACTACTTTCTCATTATTGTTCAGTTCTTGTATGGGCAACGAAGTGATCTTACTCCAAGCTTTCAAAGTATAGTTCATATCCAGTAAGTATTTCGAAGCAAGAATAATACAAGAAAGGAACATTCTCCTTGGGCAGCTCAGAACAGTCCTTTGTTTTTCTTGTGACTTGGAATGAGTATCAAAGTAGACTTTTCCTTGAGATTTCAGAACATAAAACTTGAGAATATACCATGAGCATACAGATAAAGTGTTCAAATCTTTAGATAGTTTGGACCTCGTTAATACCTCTTTTATAAAATGCGACATCCTATCAAAAGAAGACAGCCTCATAAACGACTGTGGGAACAGCAGAGACATCATACATGTTATCACTGGTACTATTTCATCGACCATGCCATCATTTGCGTCTTTTGTGTGATATGAGCGCCGGCTAGTTGTATCCTTGGGTGTTATATTGGTAGTCCGACCTTCAATAGCTGTTAGAGATATAGCTAAAGGTCGAACTGTACAGCTAGTTGTATCGAGAGACAAGTTCATGCTATATTAAGAGCATACTGCAAGTTGTGTGTATAACTAGAGAACAATATTAGTCAAAGAATAAAAGAAGTAAAGAAGAAATATAACGAAGTCAAATACTGATACGTATCTCGTAAGATAACCTTAAAAAAGTTTAAAAGTGACAACTGTTAAATTTGATAACAAAAAAATTTTAAAAATTTGATTACGTAAGCTGTTGTCTATTTTAATAATAGTTTACTTACTTACTTAATTTACTAAAACTATACACTATATCAATCCACTTTTCTTCATGTTTTGTTGGATGATCAAGTCAGTCACAGCGGCCAATACGAATTTCATTGACTGGGTATCAGTTGCACAAGTACGGTGCACGTAAATGGGTTTCTTAGTACGATTCAAGCTCAAGAACAATTTTTCAAAATACTTTGCAGCATCATCTGCATCATTGCTTTTACCCTTGTAGTCTGGGAAGTACTTTCTTAATGGAGATCTGCGTACTTTTTCTTCTAACAAGTCCATCTTGTTTATGAATAGTATGAAGGGTGTGTTGGCGAACCATTTGGAGTTGCAAAGAGATTCAAAAAGCATGATTGATTCATGCATACGATTCACCCTCTCATCTTCAAATAATGTCTGATCATACTCACTGACTGCAAGTACAAACATGACAGCAGTGACACCTTGGAAGCAGTGTATCCATTTTTGTCTCTCAGATCTTTGACCACCAGCATCAAGCACTTTCATCTTAAACCCGTCTATGTTGAAATTAGTTTCTGCTATACCTGTAGTCTTTATTCTACCTTTCAAAATATCCTCGTCTGTACATAAATATCCATCTTTTGCAAATTCGTTTGCCTTCTCAAAGAAGTAAGGTGCACTTCCCTCCAACTGAAAGGTATTTGATTTCAAGAAACATCTGCGTATACCTTCATCTTCTTTCCATAACTTTTGAATAGCTTCTGCAACCTCTTGTTTGGATACGTTTTTCACTGGAGATTTATTTGTATCTCTGATGATTGCTTCTATGTCGACATCATCTGTTATGGTTTGATTATCAGAAGATGATCTGCTGGCATTACTATCACTCTTTCCGAGTTCGCCTTGTTGGCCTTCATCCCATCCTGCATCTACTTCCCCTTTACCCATTGCTTGTCTATTGGCAATTCCTTCATCTGTGTATTTGAGCACGTAACTCTTCAAGAAATTCATTCCACCTGCTGCGTTTGGGTCAATACTGTTCAAGGGTTTGTAATCTAAAATCTTCCTTTTGTAATCGCTCAAAGGATTGTTCACATTGTCACAATCTAGCGGGATACCTAGTTTTCTAGCTTGAATAATCAGTATCTGCATACTTGCTACAGTGTCTGTCCATATAATGTTTGCATATTGAACACGCTTCTGATAATGGAATCCCCCTTTGTGTAAAAGTCTCATTTGTTTCAATACTGTGGATTTTCCGCTTTCCCCTGCCCCTAATAGCAGTAATTTGATTTGATTTTTATCCTTTTGCTGACTTTGCAATAACATCTGCTCAATGGCATCATTCGCTCTCTTGTTTGAGTTTGTCTTGGGAGCATTAGACATTTGGATCTTTTCCCCTCTGTCGGTACTTGCGCTACAACCCATGGTGAACAAATAAACAAAGTAAAACTGATATCCCAGTGGTTATGTCTATTAATCCTAATAACAAAACAATATCGATGGGGCTTGTTGATTAACCTATTTTGAATCCTTGATCTCAATTCTCCCGGTTTATACCAACTCTATCAGCGAAGTGAAAAAGAAAGATAGCGATAAAGGTGAAAGTCCCTTTGCTGAGAAATGGTTAAAGTTCTAACACGGATATATGGGAATATCGGGGATTTTGGGGATAGTACCTTGCTCAAAGCATTGGTTTCAGATTTGAGATCAACATTTCCAAAGTATATGGCGATCACTGATAGCAATTATTATTAGTTCCAACTTCAGAAAAGTAGTTTGAAATTTGAAACACAAGGAGTGTTTCAGAATATGCATGTCATTTCCCAATTAGGGAAATTCTATGGGGTCTCACAATTATTTTTTACGTGCGTTGCATGAAACATTTTTACCTCCTTTTTTATCTGCTTAGAATGTCTATGTATCTGATGTATCTGTAGATAAGTGATGTACCTGTCATTACATCATGATTAATAAGTGATGCACTACAAGTATGAAAACTTTACTGTTAAAACATGGCTCGTATTCACTTGACACAAAGAGAATAATACTAGTAAAATTTATTACGTAAGTTGATATATTAGATAATTATGCCACTACAACTACTGATGATGAGGTATATATCTTCTTCTTGAAAGAATGCTAATTTTGTTGGTCTCTATCGGCTTTAATGGCTTTGATGGTTCATCCTGAAGATCCATGTTGTTCAGTTCGTTAATCATCTCACCGAGCACCAAAGGTGAAGGGATCTCCTTACCATCTGATATCAATTCTAATTTTGATAAAGAGTTGGGCTCAAAAGCCGGATCCTTCTCAGGTAGACTGATGTTCTTATAGCAACTTATTATCAAATCTGTCGAATCATCTACAAGATTATCCAAATCTATATTTTCTTGTTCTTCGTTATCTTTGATCAATGTTGTTTCTGCGTAATCCTGCTCTGCTTCACCAATTGTCAATGGCATAGTGTCATTGGCATCCTCATCACGATTTTCTTCCTGTGGATTGTAATTGCTGAAATTTGTTATATTTGCATTGTTGTAACAGATATATGTATAATCGTTTCTGTTCGTGAAGTCAGAGACCATTCTGTTTTTCTCTTGCAGATCACGAGGTTTATGTCCTGTGCAAACCAAAGCGGCATTTAGGGATACATCGTTGATCACGCTTCTCCACACTTCTGAAGTTTGTGATGAAGTGCTTATTATTGAGGACTGCCTAGACCCTAATCTGTCAGTTGTTGTATATTGCTTTTGAGTATATTCTTTTCTTTGTATAACATCGATTTTGTAAGCTGAAAGTTTGCTGCTTTCATTTTGCATATTATTATTTGTATGATGGTTGAGGTCATTTTCAACCACAGTTGTGAATATCTCAATGTTATCAAAGTCATCTGCTGCCTTTTCTTCTGCATCCTTCTTTACTAATCTTGGAAACTTAGCTTGTTTTAAAAAATCTCGAACTTTATTGCTTATTCTCTGTCTTTGTTGTAATAATTGAACTGTGAACTTTATTATATGAGGATCATTGTTGGCCCCTTCTTCATTATCAGCTGCTTCTAGGGTTACGTCAATAAACTTTGCATCATGATCATGTGCAGGTTCTGCTTCATTTGCCGCAAGTGGTTTATTTTCTTTGTCTTCTTTGTGCTTTTTTGCTTTACCTTGTTCACGCTGTTGCTCCTCAAAGTCAGGAGTTTCAATCTCTTCAATTATTTCCAGTCTGTATTCACTTTCTACATTGTATGCTGATCCGATTGGATACCTATACTCTTCTTCACAAATATATCCAGATCTCAAAGAAATCAAAGGTGTGTTGGGGACTTTCTTTTTGATTATTCTTTTATCGTGCTCAACACCCTCGTTAAGCCAATGATAGAAACCAATCTTCAACTTGTGCAGTTTGAAGTATATATGTAGAAGTACCCTAGGCATCCCTTCTTACTAGTCTTTTTGTATTCACTCTTAGTATAATTTGGTGGCCCAACTTCAAAGGCTCTTGAAAATTGTCTAGTTGAACCATGTAAATAAAATAAATAGTGTGAAAAAGTTAGACGCTCAGATTTCAAGATTTTTTTCAGCACTACAACGAGAGACATTATTCCATATAAGTCTTTCAGATTTTTTTGAATTATTCACTTTTACTTATTATTTCAGTCTATATAATGTTCATCTATAAATAAACTGTTAAATAAATTATTTGCCTCTCAGCACTTGGAAACTAGTTTCAATAAGCCTCTTGAGGTCTTTGTAACTTATGATTATACAACTCATTTCATCGGGGCTAACTAATAGTAAATTCTCTTCTACACCAGCATCAAGCTTGTTTAAACAGTTGATGACATGAGTCAAGTCCACTACTGGTTCACCAGCTTCGTTCATTTGATGATATAAGAAGTCCCTGAATAGTTTGATTGGGTATCTTTCACCTGTTTCACTCCACGACTGATCTTTGATGAATTCAGGTCTATCACAGATAAAATTCATCTTTGCCATCAGTCTAACTAATCTGGCATTCTCAAGCTCCCTGGATAGCACAGCTTCCGTGTAACTACAAGAGTCTTGTAATCCGTTCATTACTTTCAGTATTTTGGATATGATTAATTTCTGAAATCCAACAAGTGATTTTTCATCTTCGTCCTCAGTATCTGCTAACAGATATTTTAGCGCTGTCTTAAACTCATCAGAAAATGACAGCTCATCTATTATAGCTAATGGCTCAAGATTTGGATTTTTGATAAATGCTGTACTTTTTGCCAAACTTAAAATCAACTCTCCCAACTTCTTCAAGTCATCGTGTTGTTCTTTTATTGACTTAGCTATATTTTGCTCCCTAGTATTTTCTACTTTTGGTGTGTTGGATAATTGGTTCTTCATAAATTTTTCAGCAGCTTCAACTACATCAATTATGCCACAAGATGATAGTCTGATTCTGCCTTTGCCTGCTGTTATAATCTTTGTAGGATCAAATGACTTTACCGATAGTCTGTTTGCATGAACTTCCTGTATGGCATTGCTCAGTTGAACTAAATAATTCCATAATATATCTTCAGTGATAAGTTCTGGATTCCTGTTTGGCATTTTAAAGAAGTGCGTTTCCATTAAATTGTATGACATTGGATAGTAATCATAAACGAAAATCAAAGAGTTATCACCAAACGCTCTAGTTGTAAATGCATCATACAACTTAACAACATTGGCACAATCAACAGATTTCCACCTTGCAATAGAACGGAATGATGATTCAGAAGTGATTGGAACACCTTCTAACCTTCTAAGTGTATAAAGCTTACCATCTTCATTTGAAACTGCCTTATACACTGATGAAACATATCCAAAACTCTTATCTGTGTATTCAAAATTTTGGTCGATAGGATACAAAGAGTGGTATTTTCCAACATGTAATGGCAATCCAGATTGTGCTGCTGATATACTTTTCAGGCTCTCTTCGTTTCTTCTTTGTAACTCTTCTCTCAAGCTGTCTGGAATAAACAAATCTGTAACAGTGCGCTCATATGGTTTTTTATTCAACTGTATATGAGGTGGAGGATCAGGTGCATAAAGATGGTAATTTATAGGAAATAACGATGTTTGTTGATAAAATGGACCGTCTTGCATCAAAATATGCGGTTGCGGTATAGGTGTTTGTTGCAGTATCTGCTGTTGTTGTTCTGGGCTTTGAAGATGAGCATCGGGCGGAAGTTGATATAGGGCAGGATCGTTGTTCAATCCAGTCATACTAGCTGGATAACTAGAAGAATCTGGTTGTACCGCAGAGGAAGGGGTAAAAAACGATGATGTCTTTGGATTGAACTCTGCTTTTGGTACTGGTGTAGACGATAATGATGTATATGGGTTCATTCCTGATATTGCTGACGAAGGGGGAGAAGTGAACGCTTCTTTGTTTTCAGTTGATCCATCTTGAGCCATTGAAGCATCATCAGTTCCAAGTGGTACAGGCTTTGTTGGCACAAATGTTGGTATATCAGAAAGTTTAGGAGACATTTTGGCAAATTTATTGGTTAATGAGGTCGTCGAGAGCGATGGAGTGAATGAGGCACTATTTATATTGAATCTTTTCTTCGCTGATGAATCAGAAGCATCATTGTCAGTTTGATTGGATTGCTGGTTCAAATTGGGGAGCTGAATAGGAACATTTGGATTGTCCTTGGAAGTAATCACAATACCTGTCTTTGTAGCTTTAGGGGAAGTTTGTGCATTTGGAGTAGTGGGAGTTTCTGCTGTTGTTGCGGACTGGTCATGCTTGAAAGAGCAACCCTTGTTTTCCCATTTACAAAAACCATGTATCTGAATATTTCTACAAGGTATCTCTTTTGCCCATTCGAACTGAGAAGATGATGGATTGGGTGCTGTACTCATTGTCCTATGTAGTTATGTTGTATATCAGATTAGGGGAAATCCAAATTATGGATTGATTTCCGACTCTATCAATCAATGAGTCTCGTAGCTTTTCTACTGCTTGAACTTCAGCTACTATTATGAAACACTGGTAACGCCTATCAAGTAGAAAGGATAAGCTTAACTCTATCTGATTGTTCTGATTAATGTTACCCAAAATAACGTGTATTTACGTTTACTTCAGAAAAAATAACAGTCAACAGAGATATCAGCGAGACGGTTTTTCGGCCTTTTAAAATTATTCTTTGAGACGATCGAGTGCATTTCCGGTACTTTTTCCCCTTAAAGTTGGAGTTAGTGGCTTTAATTTGCTTCTTCTCCTTGTTCATGTATATATTGTGATAGATAGATAAGTGAAGCTTACATTAACTAGTATAAGAGAAAATGTCAGTTGTTGTTGTCACAGGTGCTTCGAAAGGTTTAGGGTACGCAATTGTGAAAATATTACTCACCAATTCCTCGACTTCAAAAGTTGTTGCGGTAGCACGTTCTGCAGATAAATTAGAAGCATTAGTGAAAGAGTATGGGGCAGGGAGAGTAGCAACAGTTAGTGCTGATGTCACAAAGGAAGGAACCTCCGAGAAGATCATCAAGACGTCTCTAGACTCCTTTGGTAAAATTGACTCAATTATCCTCAATGCTGGTGTATTGGAACCAGTTCAACATATCGCAGATGCTAATGTTAGTGAATGGAAGAAACTGTTCGATGTCAATTTCTTCTCCATTGTTGATTTAGTTTCAAAAGCTGTTCCTGAGCTCAGAAAAACTAAAGGTTCTGCATTATTCGTCTCTTCTGGTGCTTCAATCAACCCTTATGATGCGTGGGGGGCATATGGTGCTTCCAAAGCGGCTGTCGATCATTTCAGTGCCACATTGAACGCTGAAGAGCCAGACATTTCCACAATGTCAATTGCACCCGGAGTGGTTGATACAGCTATGCAAGCCAGTATAAGAGAAGTTCATGGTAGCACCATGAAACCAGATTTCCACAAGAGATTTGTTGATTTACACAAGAATAGTCAATTACAACCACCAGAAGTCCCAGGTGCAGTTTACGCAAACTTAGCTCTCAAGGGAATTCCAAAAGAATTATCAGGAAAGTACCACAGATTCTCTGATGAAGAATTGAAACATTTTTTGCCATGAAATACATAAGATAAGTACAGTATAGTCACAATCAATATACACTAGCCACTCTTTACTTGCCCCTTCTTATCTTGATAAACCTAATAAAAACGGGATAATTGCTGAGACAGGACGAGGTGTCTAATCTGCCAATTAAAGAAATGTGCAATTTAGAGTGAGAAGAATGAAATCTCGAAACTGTTTATTTACATGGACTTGGAGCTATCTGTACGATATGTAAATATCGATAAGTAGCTGGTTGCTGAATAATTTGAGCTTTGATAACCTATTCTGTAGATTTTCAAAATTCACTGTGTACAGTTACTAATATAGACTAGAAGTGCTACTCATACTTGACAATGTTTAATTCTTTGCAACTTCTAAGATCAGCTTCAAAAGTTTCATTTGCGAAATCTACATGTCGTGCTTCGACATTTGTAGCAAGAAACAGCTTGCAAAGATCATGGCAATCCTCATATAGAAGATCATACTCTTCTTCCCAGGACTCTTCATCTTCTGGTGAGAAGAAGGGTTACTCAAAGTTTCCTTTGATTCTTTTAGGAACTGTTGCTATTGGTCTCACATACTACAACTTGAATTACACTGCCAAACGTAAGTTGATTTACTCTAAATCATCTTTCTCTTGAGAATATACGTACTAACAAATCCTTTTCAATGTGATATAGCTCCAAGGGCATTTACTGAACCGGTAGGGCCTGCTTTCAGCGATAAAGATGTTTCTGTTATCTTTGTCTTAGGTGGTCCTGGGGCAGGAAAAGGTACTCAATGTGCCAAATTAGTCAAGGACTTTGGTTTCATTCACTTATCAGCAGGTGACTTATTGAGAGCTGAACAAGCTAGAGAAGGCTCTGAATACGGTAAGCTTATTGCTGAACATATAAAAGAAGGTACAATTGTTCCAATGGAAGTTACCATTGCTCTTTTGAAGAATGCTATCGATGAAAACTACAAAAAAGGTCACACAAGATACTTAGTTGATGGTTTCCCAAGAAAGATGGATCAGGCTGAAATGTTCGAAGATGTAGTTGTTAAATCTCAATTCACATTGTTTTTCGATTGTCCAGAAGAAGTTATGCTTAAGAGATTACTTGAAAGAGGAAAGACCAGTGGTAGAACAGACGATAACATTGAAAGTATCAAGAAGAGATTCAAGACTTTTGTGGAAACAAGTTATCCTGTTGTTGAATATTACAAGAAGCAAGGCAAAGTTTGTTCAGTGTCCTGTAATGAACCAGTCGATGACGTTTACGCAAAAGTTGTTGCTGCATTAAAATCAAAAGGTATAGAGCCAGAAAAATAAATAAATCAAACTACAAAACCTTCTATAAAGTACATAATAGGCTTATACAATATATAAGTGTAAATATAATGATGCATTCAGCATATTCATGAAACGATCTAGCATTGCGCTTCAATGATGAGAGTAAAGCAAAAGCCGTATCTAAAAAGCTTTGAAATATATATATCAATCTTTCAGAGCAGATCTTACGTAACATTTATGGATTTTCTCAAAAAAGAAAAATAGACATATATACGAGTTTAATGATCATATATTTACAGATAGAAATTTTGTTTCAAAATTGTAAGGCTTAATAAAGTTCCCCATCGCATGTTATGCCGTCAGGAGCTGAAACTCTCATTGATGATCGGTCAATAAAATACAGAAGCGTTGTGCGAAGTGCCAATGCAGAGTTGAAATCAAAGAAGATAACAATTTTCAAGAGAAAGCTTCAAAAGAAAGATGAAGATACAGGCTCGTCTGAAAAAGTCCAGAATAAGGAGAATGATCTAGAAGCAAAAGACATGATACTGAAAGGTACTGATAAATCTGAAATTCGCTCAAAGAAATCTGCATTTGCTGTCGTCAAAGAAGCGCAATCGTCAAGTTCTGACACAAAATCAAAATCAAAGAAAAAGAAAAGTTTTAATCATAATGAAAAGAAACCACAAGATGAAAAGAGGGAACAATCTCCCGTAATAGATATAGCATCTTCAAGTGGCTCTAGAAAAAATAAAAAGAGAAAAAGTAAAGCAAAAGGTAAAAGTGAATTAGATCTGTCTGGGCCTGTTGATGTGGATACTGAAAATGCAGCAATGTTCACAGTGGTACAAGAAACCGCATTTCAAGAAGCCGAAGAAGACGAACATAATATCTTATTCTTGACGCACGAGCTCAATGAAAACTTAAACATCGATGACAAGAGAAAGAATCTTGAGAAGAAATCACCACTCCAAAATAGCATGATCAAAAATTTCAATGCCAGTCCCCCACCTGATGATTCACATAATAGCATAGAGGCAGGTGATTTGAAACTTCGCTTAAAAGCAAGAATAAGGCTGAAAAATGTGCTGGATGATCTTGATGGTTTATTATCTGACGATGAGGATGAGGAGGAAGTTATTACGAATGATCCTATCTCCACGAATGCGACCGCTGATAAAGAAACCGATGCCAAGCAGGAGACTCCAAAAGCAAAGAACAAAAATAGAAAAAGAAAGACTAAATCAAAGGATGGTTCTTTATCAGAACCTTCTTTTGATTCAAATACCAGATCAGAGGGCAACCCTTCATTGAAATCTTCTTCTGATTCAAAACCAAAATTGAAAGGTAGTTCTTCACCAGAGCCTCCTTCTCGTCCAAGAACAAGATCAAAGGACAAACATTTCTCAAGACCTCCCTCTGATTCAGCATCCAAATCTGAAAAGTCCTCTGACTCAACACCAAAATCTGAGAAGTGTCCAGATTCAAAACCAAAACCAAAACCAAAATTCGACAAGGCACGGAAAAGGCATCTAAAGAAGTTGGAACGAGCACAAGAGAGAGCAACCAATTTGCATTCTCCTTCAGGAGACAACTAGACAACTCACATTGAGGATTCACTAGCTAGATTTTATTTTATACCGGATATAATGTGCTAGGGAATATATTTGCATGACTATACTATGTATATAATGATTTATATAGAAGTGTGAGGTATCTTCACTCAAAGTTTTTATAGTTTTGATTGTTTTTCAGTATGGACAACGGACATTCCTTCTTGAATTGTTGTAGCAATCAATGATCCGCTTTGTGAGAACATTTCACCAAACATCAATGACCTACTGTCACCTGATCTCAAGCTCTTCACGTTGTATGAAAACCACTCGCTAGGGTCCAATTCTTCGTGGAAATATATTGTATGGTCTAAGGAAACAGAAAACTTGGCTGTGAACATTGATCTCATGTTTAGTCTCATGTTCACACTGAGATAGAAATAGTCGGAGATATAAGCTAATGCTACCCAGTTATAGACCTCGGGATCAAGAATTGGCTCTTTAGTTTGAACCCAATATCTCAAAGTTCTATCGCTCGGTATCGCTTCTTTCTCTTCATTGGAAACCAAGTCTAAGTCGAACATATCTTGTGGTAATTTCCATCTACATGGTTCTAACCCATAACTTTCTATAACTTGATCAAGTGTATCTTCTAAGTACTTATACCTAGGATTGGTTTTCGCTTTTGAGGCTGCCCATAATCTAAAGGTATCTTCCTGTGAGTTCATCTGTTCTGGGGGTGCTATGTCTTTCCCTATCACTGGAGCCTTTCTGTGATGGTTTAATTGACCTTCATTATTTGCAGCAGATCCTTGTAAAACATAAGCTCTCAGTGTGCAGGTAGCTTTGTATATCAGTTTATCGTCTTGTATTATAGAAACTTCTTTTGTTTGATAATTCTTACCGCCTTTCAGCTGATTAACATGATAGAACAACGGAGAAGTAGGTTGAGCAGCATGGAGGAAAAAACAGTGTACCGATATCGGTCTCCACTTCTTACTTCCAGTATTCGTAGACAACAATGCTGCTAAAACAGACTGAGCTGCAAGTGTTCCACCAAAAAGACCTCTACCACCAAATGGAACTCTCAATTGAGATTGGTTTTGGTATACATTCGGAGAAACTTCTTTCAAAGCTAAGTATTTTTCCAGAGAGGAAGCTGTCATATTAGAGTTGTATCTGACTTTTGTAGTAAACCAAGATAAGCGTGATAACTGTAAATGCTTAATAATTCCTTTTGAAAACATGTTGTACCTTAAAAATTTAAGGTCCATGACCTATATTTAAATTATTACTACTCATGATTTTTAGCATGTGAAAGTAAAAGATGTACTAAAAGATCAAAAACCAAAATTACGGATTCCTGCTAAGGAAAGAAAAAGAGAGAGCCATGTGACTTCTGGTGTACAGTTGTCTTTTACAGAATAAGATCACATAGCCAGAAGCTGGTGATTTTCAAGGATCAATGGTATTTATGGCACACATGGGAGATGCTGGTATTATTTGATGCTAACGACACTAAATCAGCTAAATAGAATGCATGTACGTTTGGAATTTATTCAACTAGTTTGGAAATAGCAGAGCCAGATCAAGCTTAAATTCAAAGTTTGAGAAATAACTCCATTGTTTCAAGATCAAAATTGATTAAAATATTACAGATCTTTGGATCTAAAGATAGTCCATAATACAACCACCACAATAGTTTGATATGCTGTGCAAGCACTTATGGTCCGATTACCATAGTAAAGCATGAAGATAACAAATGAAAAGAAAAATTAAGAAAGATAAAAGCATAAAAAAATAAAAGATGGCGGGTTTTTGACAATTTTTTTTTCTGCGCACAATAATAGGAGATGCGCGCTATCGATGAGATCCTATCTGTATCATAAGTAATTTATTGTCCTGAAGAGAATGCTGAATGCTGAGCATGCACACGGATCCAGAAAAACCAGCACTTTTGTGCTTTTGTTTGGTTTTTTGTATGCTTTAATCGATTTATTGAATAATGTTTGATAATTGCAAGATATTACTCAAAAGAAACTATAGTGCATCCTACTATATATAGTGACTATAAGACTAGTGAGAAAAAATTCGTAGACAAAAAAAAACGTTCATGCGCGATACTGATTTAGCGTCAGCGATATGCACGATCGTGCATATATTTTTTGGGAAAATATCCAGCCATCTTTTATTTTCAGTAAAAACCTGATCTAGATCACCCATTCAACTCCTTTGATTTATGACTCAAAGACCATATATATACTTCAACACCTCATCTTTATACTCATAAAACTTTCTTCATTACTATTTACTTTTCTTTTCTTCTTGAAAACTTTTTGCTCAAATTTCAATTAACTCTAAGTCACTCTTTTCATTTAGATTTACACAGATATTCCACTTAATTTGATTTATCAATACTTTGAAATAACTATAATAGTATACTTGATCAAAAAATGAAACTCACTCAACTTAACTCTTTATCAATTGTTGCTTCAGTGGTCGCTTCACTCATCTCCACTGTTGATGCTCAATATACCAACTCTTCTGCTCCAACTGGTCCAACTAGTAGTACATCAGCGTCTCCTTCTTCTGTTCCAACTCCATGGATTGAAGGTATAAACGACAATGGTACCCCACGTTATGCTATCTATGTCCCTGTTGCTCTTGGACCTTTCTCATCCTTTGATGTCGTTTCATTAACTGATGAGCCAGACTTCACTTTCATTGCTGATACATCTGAAGCTTATGGTGGAAGTTCCGGTTCTTATACTAGTGATCTCTCGTCATACCTTGTTGATGAATCTATGGATGGTGATCTTGATGTCACTTTCACTGGTTTTGATGACTTATCTGAATACAGCATTATCAAATTCCTTACTTCTAAGACTCAACTCAAAAACTATGGTGTCCACACTTTTGTTACCACTTTTGCTCTTACTATCACAACTGACAACTCTAAGAACAAGAGAGCTGAACAAGTTTATTACTTAGTTGGTACTGCTGATATTTCTTCAACTTCTTCTTCCTCTTCTGCTGTTTCTTCTTCAGCTTCTGAAAGCTCTTCAGGCGTCGTTTCAACTGCTACCTCTGCCACAACTGGTGCTACTATTACTACCATTGCCACCGTTACCTGTAGCGCGGACGTCTGTAAATCAACTGAGATCACTACTGGCTTAACTTCATACACTACTACTATTGGTGATGATGTTACAGTCGTAACCACTTACTGTCCAGTTTCTTCTACTGCTTCAGAAGCTGATCAAGTCGCTTCCACAACAATCACCGTTCTCAAGTGTGGTTCCGGAAAATGTACTAAAGAAACCGCTGTCACTGGATTAACAACATATACTACCACCATGGGTTCTCTTGAAACAGTGGTTACTACATACTGTCCACTCACTCCAACTACTATTGTCTCTAAAGACAGTGTAACCAAAACTAACACCTACGCAAGTGAAGACACATATGCGTTCGTTACTACTCCAGTATATGCTTCATGGATTCCAGATTCAACTTCAACTGTCTTGAACAGTACCTCAGCTGAAAGTGCTTCAAGTGCTGTCTCAATCACTTCTTACGAAGGTTCCGGTAACGCTATGGTTGCCAACTCACACATGGGTGGTCTTGCTATCGGTGCTTTAGTTTTCTTTGGTGCTTTGATTGCATGATTTTATAAGACATGACAACTCAAACAAACAACTTTAAAAAACATTGAAAAAAAAACATCTTAACTGCTTCACTTCAGGTAGAACAACATACTTCTTATGACATTTCTTTCTTGTACTTTTATTATCTTATTGACCTCATATTATCATTGTATTCTTTTTTATTTTTATTTTTTCCTCTCCGTTGGTTAAGAAGTATGTATGGGAACTTCTGCGTTATTATTGGACCCTTTTCTGACTTCAAGAAAAGGATGACCCCAAATTTTGTGTATTATTACTGCGTTAAACTTTACTAGGTTCAATCAAGTCTTATTATTATATATACGT
Source organism: Wenyingozyma methanosorbosa (assembly GCA_030570755.1). NCBI lineage: Eukaryota > Fungi > Ascomycota > Pichiomycetes > Pichiales > Pichiaceae > Wenyingozyma > Wenyingozyma methanosorbosa. The sequence goes on from JAJLWP010000001.1 coordinate 637,734, forward strand.
ATAGATCGATTAGTTTAAAAGAATAAAACAATCACTCGCTCTTATGCGTTTTATCTTTTGAAATATTAGAATACAAAATGTATTATTAGTAGTCTATTAATGTTTACTTATAAATTAGTACAAAGGAGAATAGGCTATGATTTGGTAAATGTTATGCGTGATGTTGTTGTGTTGAGTTTTGAGGTATTAATTTATGCCTTAATATTGTTGTAATTCTTCAACTGTCATTTCATATTTAATCCAGTTGGACAAACAGTTTTGATTATGAACATCTTCAGGTGCGAAGTATGAACTCTTACATCTTGAACATTTTGAAGAGGTTGGACAATTGTAGTAAGGTGAATGAAAGTAACCTATATCTCTAAACCAATGTATCTTGGATTTATCTTCAAATAATGAGACACCAACAGAATGCACAGGAGCATCGCCCCATCTTTCATAGTAAAATCCACCTGCTTCTTCAAGAGTATCCATCCATTTAGAGTAAGCTTCTCCTCTGTAGAAATCCATATTTGCAATCTCAAAATTTGACCAGAAATGACAAGTTGAGTAACCATTTGCCAACTTGGTGTTTTGTGGATTTTGTACAGAATCTGTAAGGAATTTGAACGCAGCATTTGGGTGAACGTATTGTGGGTTCTTGTCAATGAAGTCCAATGTGACAGGCCATAAAGACTCCACTGTTAATGGATTATCGTATAAAGCAATTGTGAAACCATAAGTCTTATCATTGTCTTCCATGAATTTGAAAATATCATAATCAACATTACAGAAGTAATCAGTTTTTGGTTCGAATCTCCAGTACCATTTGAACTTTTTGAGACCTTCAAGTCTATAGAAATAACCAGAGTTAAATCTACACATATTGTGGTAGGATTCCATGGCTGCATATTGGACTTTGTTATCTACCAACTTTTGTATACCTTCTTTCTCCTTTTCTGGGTCAATATTTGATGGTTTTTTCCAGATTTCAGGTGGGATGATTTCAAAGTGGCAGTCACCACTGGTATGTCTCTTAACTGTACTGATGAATTCATCTGTGAAAGGTTCATCACTGATGAAAGTATATGGGTAGTGGAAGTTGTAATTCCAAGTAGACTCAATTTGTCTGATTGTGTAAACAATGTCTTCTAACTCTGAGTTTCTGACTAAAGTTAACAAAGTTGCATTTGCACGTTCGTATTCATCTTTGGATAAAACTCTCTTTTGACCATTTTCATCTTCAATGACATTATATGTTAATTTGGCGTTTTTAGGTTCATTAATTCTCTTTCTATAAACCTCTTCATAAAAATCCATGTTTTCTTCAACGATATCTGCACTAGATCCATTGTATTTTGCTTCGTCAAAATCAAGAGCTTTGGCAATTTCTTCAGGGCTTAACTTTCCATCATTGTCAATATCTGGATTTTGTGAAGAAAGCTTGGAGTCACTCAACAGTCTTTCATTTGATTTCAAACCAAACTTAGAAACTGATGAGAAGTATTTTGTAAGATGATTCTTTGCTGGTTTCTTGTGTAATTCTGATTTCTTATTACTCGTGGATGATCCAAACGAAGGTACACTGCTCGTGAAATATGAGAAGCAGTAAAATACGAGCACTGCGGCAATAAGATACCTCACAGATCTCCTTGCCAACACCATTGTATATATAGGTATCAGATATGTGTGAAGAAATGTATATTAGCTGATAAATCACGAACTTGTAATGAACGCATCAACAGTTACTTGATTTAGAGTTTGAATTCTCCTCTGAACTGGAAAGAAATTTATTATGAAAGTCTGGGACGCGCGCGACTTGCAATTTTCTTTGAAAATCTCAAACCGATTCTTTTTCTGTACAACGTTCTGACCCTTAATCAGTGATACGGCTTGTATCTCCATTGTTATGAGACAAGGGTGTGTAGTTGTAAAATGCGCATGCTCTATCAGCATTTTTTGTGACTCTGATGTAAACTATACTGTAATAATGAGTAAAAGTAGTAAAACAATAAACAAAAACATTTAAGTGGGATCAGCGTGTGAGAAAAGTTACCCTCTTGAAGCAGGTATTAAACCCTTACATACAAGCTTCCTCTTGCTCTTAGTCTTGCTTGAGTCACTTTGAGGTCTCTTTACTATAGTAACTCTATATAACTTTCCTATTGACTTCTTGGTCAAGTAATATAAGCATATTTTGTATCATCAAGTTTGTAATAGCAGTTTAAAATTTCAAATTAGTAAAAGGGTATTTTAGATATCAAAATCTAATTTTGCTAGATTGAAGTTAAAACGTATACTATCAATTGTTTAAAGAGTTGCTTATATGTCTTACTATTCAAGTAGTTGATTGCCATAGCCAATATAGACACACACTCAGCTTAGTTCAAAAGCACTATATCTGTTTATTGCGAAGATATACGCTTCAAAGTCACCCACAAAGTAGGAGCAACACTGACAACATCTGTCAAATGTTGTGATAGTGTGTATCCCAAATTAGGATTATCTGCAATTTTGCTGAGAACGATAAAAGCCACAAGCTAAGTGGGAAGGACGTATTACTGAGATAATAAGCGATTTATACGACTATAACTTCTCCTTTGTTATACTGAATTTTATCATTGGAGACTACTAGTATATTATACAAGCAACAATGTCTTCAATTCTTGAAAAATCACTAGATGAAATTATTGGATCTAGTTCATCCTCAAGTGGACCTGTATGTTTGAAATTAACGAGCAATGAGAGAAAGAGACGTGACTGAGATTAAACTTTACTAACTGATAAAAACGATCTTCTGAAGAGACGAGGTGGAAGTCACAGAGGTTCCAGTAGAGGAAAAGGGTTCCATCATGGTATAAGAAAAGGCCCACATCGTGGTGTATGTATGAATTATTATGAGAAAGGTCCTTTGAGCAACCAACTAACATTGAAATTTTGATTACAGAGACCCAACGGTAAACGTTTTGAAAGTAAACGTGGTCCAATCAGGGATAAAGAAGCTGAAGAATTAAGGTATGTATGATGACATTTTGATACAAATATTTTACAATACTAACTTACAAGAAATTCCCCTCATGACAACAGCAAAGGTGGTCCATACTTAAGAATTACAAATATTCATCCAAGAATCTCTGAACAAGATTTACACGATTTATTCTCTTCTATAGGTTTATTGTCCTTTTGCAAAATGAAATACGATACACATGGAAATTCAATTGGTGTTGCCTTCATTGGATATGAAGACCCTGAACATTGTTCGCTTGCCATTGAAAAATACGATGGCCGTAAAGCTGGTGGTCAAATTATCAGCGTTGAAAATGCTATTCCATTAGCTCAAAGAATATCTATTGCTCCAAAGAAAAGCTCAAAACCTAAGAAGCCTCATCACGTGAAAAAGACCAAGAAATCAGTCGAAGATTTAGATGCTGAGTTGAATGCTTATATGGGACTCCAAGAACAACCATCTGAACAACCTTCTGAACAACCAGCACCTCAACAAGAGTCTACAAATGATGAACAATCACCACAACAACAGCAAGAAGCAGAACATCAACCTGCCTTTGCTGCTGTTGGCGATGCTATGGCCATGGACTGAGCTGTATAATCAATCAAAAACCACTTTTAAAATGTATAGTATATGCGAAAAATATATATAAAGAATATTTTCAATAATCTCTAAACAAATATTATTTAATTTGTTGTTATACAAGAAAAGTTTTTATACAATTTGAACAGAAAATAACTGTTTACAAAAGAATAATAAAACTTAGGTAAAATATGGAAATAAAGTTTATATATAAATTTGATATGTGATGGATGTGTTAAAGTAATATAGTATAGGTATTAACTATTCTTTATTAATTTAATGACCACCTTTACCTAATTCAACAGCTGGAGGACAACCTAAAGCACCCTTGATGGAACCGTATAAGGCGAATTGTAAAGAGGTTAAGGTACCAACCATGATTAAACGGGTTGGTAAACCGGCGAATGAACCTCTGAAACCTAATTCTTTAGCTAATTGACCTAATAAACCAATGGTAGATTGACCTGGAGCTTTCTTGGTCTTGTTAACCTTAGATAATAAAGTATCAGCAGGTTGAGAAACAATAGCAGCCATACAACCAGCAATAACACCGGCACCTAAGTTAATACCAGTAGTAGCAGTAGCAGATAATTGATCCTTTGGAGTTGGAACAAATTTGTAAATTTGTTCAGCAGCTCTTTCATAAGTTAAGAATTTAGCAATGTTATATGGAATTTGTTTGAATAAGATTGGAGTGAAACCGTTGTAGAAAGAACCAACACCTTCTTCCTTTAAGATTCTGGAGAAACCACCAACTAAACCGTTAGCAAAAGTTGGTTGAGAGACTAATCTAATTCTGGTAGCTTCTAATGGACATAAAGCAATATCAGCAAAGAATTCAGCAATAGCAGCAGAACCAATGTAAACAGCATCTTTGTAAGAAGCAGCGGTTTCGTAACCTAAGAGATCAATGAAAGTTTTCTTGAATAATTCGTAACCACCGAATTTGAAAGCACCTTGCATAGAGTAACCTAAAACGGTTGGACCTAAACCGGTTAATAAAGCACCAGCACCTTCATTAGCAACAATTTTCTTTAAAGAACCGAATAAACCAGTGTTGTAAACAGTTGGTTCTAATTGAATTCTGGTCTTAATGACATCAATTGGAGTCATAGCACCGTGGGTAACACCACAACCAATGGCACCGGCAAGGGCGAATTTAGCGTAATCAGTAACAGTAAAACTTGGGAGAACTGGAGAAGACATCTTTATTTAATCTGATTTAAAAAAAGAGTTTTTATAGGAATATTATATGTAAAGATTAAAAGATCAATTGTATAAAAGAAACTTTTTAAAATGATTGATTGGATTAAAACTAAAAGTAGGAAAGAAAAGAGAGTAAAGGAGAAAGGAGTTAAAGGTACTCTGGTGCAACAACAACAACAAGCGAAAAAAGTGAAAATTGAAAAATTACTATTCGTGCACCTACAGTGTGTGTGTATACGTCCAGTTTCAATCTCTAATTTTTTTTTTCTTTTTTCTTTTTTTTTGCTTTACTTTGTAAAATTTGGTGTTTTTTACCTCAAATGGAAAATTTGATTGGCTGATGGAGTTTGTATGGGATTTGTAATGTTTGCACCTTATTTGTTTGTAGAGAGTGTTTTTTTTTACTGATTTTTACATGAATTATGGTTGTAGGGAGTAGTAGAGTCTTCCTGTACAGCTACTTATAGCACACAGTATATGAAACATCTATAATGTGTCTTGAAACTACAATTTTGAGACAAAGATCAGCCGAGTCCGGGTGACTGTGAGCGGACCCTCAACACCGCCTTGCGACTTTTCTTAATTCAGCCCATGATTCAGATCAGCTTGTATGCTCTATATACTCGTTTATTTCGAATGGCTACTTGAACTGTTTTGCAACTACGCATAATTACAATGATATTCACTGCTCTCCTGACCAGTAAATCACTCCATCACCAAGCATACAGTGCCAAATGCACAGATACCCCTTTCGTTTCACACGCGAGAACCGACTCCTTGTTATCAAAGAGCGACGGAGAAAAAATTCCCTCACTTAATAATAAAGTTCTGAATCGGATCGTAGAAATACGGAAGAGTTTGTTAAGACTGATTACATAATCTGATAAGAGGTGAAATTTTCTAATTAACCTGCTTATGTGTTGATGACGTCAGCATTCCAATTTGATTCTAGATTATATAATCATTTTATTCATGGATAAATAGTACGAGAGGATCTGGAGAAAAAAAATAGTAGGGGAAGGACAAATGTCTAGATTTAAGAGCAAAGCCTATTTTACTGGTGAGAAGTTGTCATTTTGTACTAATTACAGTAGAATAAATCATTGAATAGTATGAATAGACTGAAGAGGCTTTATAGATCTTCCAAACTAACTATAATGCTTTTCTTAATTGTCTTAGTACTCCTGTTTTTACGCCATTCTGATGGACAGAGTATAAGCCAGTCAGAATATGGGGTATCCGAGGAACAAGATTATAAATCTTCAAGATCCAAGTTGGAACATGAAATTATACATAACATGGTTGAGAACCAGAAACCATTAGTGGATAAAGAAACTGAAGCTAAGTACAAGAAGGAGCACAACTCAAAAAAATCTTGGTTTCGTGATAAAGCTTTGTCATGCCCAGATTATCTTGACTATTCAAGAGTACCACATTCACCATTTTCAGATGGTCCGTTACATTTACCATACATGAGACCAGCAGAAGGGTGTAGAACTTTCAGAAGTGAAGCCGTAGAGAAAGTTATTGCAGATATGGAAGAGAGAATTAAAGATCCTGACCTGTTTAGACTGTTTGAAAACTGTTTACCAAATACATTAGATACTACCATCTTATGGTATGAAGAGAGTGATAAAGATACCAATACACCAAGAACTTTTGTTGTTACAGGAGATATTCATGCTGAATGGTTAAGAGATGCTGCTAGACAATTAAGCGTATATCAACAGTTCACCAAATATGATAAACACTTACAAAATATGATCAAAGGTGCTATTATTCAACAAGCAGTATATATAGTGAAAGCACCATATTGTAATGCTTTCCAACCTCCACCAGCTTCCAAAGTTGTTAGAAAGCCATCATCCATCGATTCCGTTACACCACCTCCACCATGGAAGTATGTTTTTGAATGTAAGTATGAATTAGATTCTTTAGCATCATTCTTAACATTGTCGAATGAATACTATGAAAACTCAAAAGATGACTCCATATTCAAGGATCCAATTTGGCTCAAAGCTTATCAATTGATTACACTGATATTGAAAAGAGAGGCTTCACCAACTTTTAATGAAAAAGGTGAGATTCAACCATTTTATTACACATTTCAAAGAGAAACAAAAGTTGGTACAGAGACATTACCCCTCGCTGGTACAGGTAATCCAGTCAATTTTGGCACAGGTTTAATACGATCAGCTTTCAGACCAAGCGATGATGCTTGTATCTATCAATTCTTTATACCTGCCAATGCACATCTATATGCCGAGCTAGTGAATATCAAGAAGCATATAGTTGATGAAGATCTGCTAGATGCTACCGAGTATTTCATTGATAAGATTAAAGCAGGTATTGAGACTTATGGTATTGTTCAACATCCTAAATTTGGTACAGTATACGCATATGAAGTTGATGGATATGGTGGTACTAATATGATGGATGATGCAAATATTCCATCATTATTATCGTTGCCTGATCTAGGATACCTAAGTAAAAACGACGAAGTTTATCAAAATACAAGAAAAATGATACTATCAAAAGAAGGTAATCCATATTATCTAAAGGGAAAATTTTTTAAAGGTATCGGAGGACCGCATATCGGAATATCTAATGCATGGCCCATGTCATTATTAATGAGTATAAGAACCAGTGATGATGATAAGGAGATTATGGAAAATTTATCCTTGATTATGAAAAGTACAGGTGGTTTAGGCTTAATGCATGAATCGATCAATGTAAATTCGGATAAATATTTTTTCACAAGACCTTGGTTTGCTTGGTGTAATAGTGAATTTGGTAAGACAATACTAGATCTTGCTAAGAGGAAACCCCACCTTATTTTCAAGGAAAAATATCAAGATAAACCTTATATTTTCCAAATAGAATCTTAGGAAAAACTACATACTAAAACTAAGTAAATCGTATAATCAATCTCTCCACATTTGTTAAAAAGCAATAAAACTAGGAGACCGAATACGATCAAAAGATAAATAAGCGATAAGATGTAAAATCTAGATTTGAAAAATGTCACCCGATATGATAGCTTGTACCGAAAACTCCAAATTACTTCAAACAGCTTTTTTCAGTTGCGTGTCTTTTGATAACAATATATCTAGTTCACTATCAATTTTCCAAGGCTGTGAATCTTATTATCAAGGTAACTTAAGTTTTGCCACATGTTTAGATATAATTAGGAGATTTGTATGTAATTTGAGTAAATCGTAAGTTAAATGGTTTATTCAAATCTGAATACAAGCACACGAATACTCTGATAATGTAGATTTCAAACTTCAAACACTAAAAAAAGTGGCTTTATTAATTCTTCCGCTCGACCACCATGGGGAAAAACTTTATTGTAATTGTCATGCATCTTTTAAGGCAAAATATATGGAGACACAATGTAATAAGGTTGTATGAAATTAATTGTAAGACAATAGGCGTATTAATATTGTATGTAAATTAGTGGGGGGTTACCACTTAATGATGATGATGCTTTGAGTAAAGTTTGGACAAAAGGTATTTTATCCGCAAGAAAAACCGGAAAAAAGCATGACAATAAGAAAAAAAAGAAAAGTACCCAATGAACACGGATTAAATTAATTTGAATTTCAGGAATAATTTCAAATCTTCCGGGGGCATCCCTTTCACTGTCTAGAGTTAGTTTAACTTGTATTTGTTGAGTATTTTCTAAATTTAACTTGTGTTTTTCATTGTTTATACCTTTAGTCTTATTTTAACCTACATATATGCTAATTTACGCCTCTATGTATCAATATGCTTTATTTAAATATCAATATATAAGTCTAGACAACCCCATTTTAGATTCACAAAATCAACACAAATGACTTTTCAGGAAAAGCCAAAAACCCCAAGTTTTAGTGCGTGGGGTGGAAAAATTTCATGGAAAAACTTTAAAAGTAAAGGGACATTTGCACTAAAAAAAAATAAAGTGGGACAATCAAATTTAATGGTTAGTACACTATCATTAAGAAACCTTGTGTGGCATTAAAATTACATTTTCCGGTTTTTATTTGTAAAGGGAGAGTACAAAAAAAGAGGGGAATTAGAGAATTTAGTATGTGTTGCATTTCTTATTTTGTATAAGGGTAGTGCACTGATTGTTAAAAAAGTACTGTAATATGCATTACATGATTTTTAGTCACTTAATTTATCCCACACTAGAGGTTTCTCCAGATTATTGTATTGCTGACGCATTCTCTGTTTAACCTGGGGAAAATATGGGGAACTATTATTACTATTATTGTGATTGGCTTTTTTCAATAAATGGATGACCGAATGTATTGTATATGTTGTATTTGGGATGCGATGTCTATCTTAATATCTTGTGTATATACTTTGCTAGGAAAAATTATCATATTGAATGAAAAACAGCTAAAGTAAAATGGCAGGTTTTACGATGGTTGCTTTTTTTTGAGGTGTGAGAGCAAAAAAGTTTTTTTTTTTTTTTTTTTTTTTTCGCCATACACATCATTGCTATTTTCTGGGGTACTTTTTTATTTTTTAGGTTTACTGAATTTTGTGAGGGAAAGCCCTGTCACTTTTGTTTGGTATTGTGACACACACATTTATGTTGTTACGAATAAATTGTTACTATGTAAATTTGTTAAATATGTTGATTTTACTTGTGTTTGTGATCTCTGACTTGTTCGAGAACGTAGTCTCCGTGACACCCTTCCAGTAGCATATACCAATCACGCACTATACGTAAAATTTATTAGGTCTTTCAGAATATTTAGTGTAACAAACTTGGAAATAATTTTCTTGGCTTACGCTATTTGCAGATACTTTTAGCCTGTTTTACATTATTAGTGGGGAAAAAAATCCGTGAACTTGTATTTCCTATTTGTGATATCTGTTACTTCGCAACGAATTTAGTAAAACTGCATGAGTTCATGAATTTTCTTGGTATTTCAATAGGAAGCTGGAAAAATTATTATAAATACTTTTGCAAATCCCCTTGAAGATTTTCAAAGTTCCATGTAAACCTTAGTATATTTTGTGTAAGAAATTTTAACTCTCCTTTTTTTGTTAACTGATTTTCCATATTATATTTTTTCAATAAAAAGGTTCCTCCATAAAAGTTATACTCATTCTTAAAAATAATAAGAAAAAAATAGAATAACAATGTCCACTAATCTTGAAACTACTGAGGACGCATATGATGAACATGTGCATCCTAAAACTATCAAAGGTGTGATACAAGGTACCACTAATGTTGAACGTATTGAAGCGCCAGTCACTTTCAAAGCTTACTTGATGTGTTGTTTCGCTGCTTTTGGTGGTATCTTCTTTGGTTACGATTCTGGTTATATTTCTGGTGTTATGGCCATGGATTATTTCATTTCAGAATTCGAAAACCTTGACCAAGCTACTACTCCTGAAGATAAGTTCGTTCTTGCTGCTTGGAAAAAATCTTTGATCACTTCCATCTTATCCGCTGGTACTTTCTTTGGTGCCATTATTGCCGGTGACTTGTCTGATTTCATTGGTAGAAGAATGACAATCATCTCTGGTTGTATTGTTTTCATCGTTGGTGTTGTCTTACAAGTTGCTTCAACTACTGTTGCCCTCTTAGTTGTTGGTCGTCTTATTGCTGGTTTTGGTGTTGGTTTCGTCTCTGCTATTATTATTTTATACATGTCAGAAATTGCTCCAAAGAAAATCCGTGGTGCTCTTGTTTCTGGTTATCAATTCTGTGTTACCATTGGTCTTATGTTAGCTTCATGTGTTGATTATGGTACTGAAGATCGTAACGACTCTGGTTCATACAGAATTCCAATTGCCATGCAAATGTTATGGGCTTTGATCTTAGGTGTTGGTATATTCCTCTTACCAGATTCTCCAAGATTCTATGTTAAGAAAGGTCGTATTGATAAGGCCACTGAAGTCTTAGCTAGACTCCGTGGTCAACCAGGTGAATCTGACTACATCCAAGATGAACTTGCTGAAATCATTGCTAACCATGAATATGAACAATCTTTAGTTCCATCTACATCATACTGGGCTTCCTGGGCTGCATGTTTCAAGGGTGGTTTAAGAAACCCAGCTTCCAACTTGAGAAGAACTATCTTAGGTACCTCTTTACAAATGATGCAACAATGGACTGGTGTTAACTTCATTTTCTATTTCGGTACTACTTTCTTCACTCAATTAGGAACTATTAACAACTCTTTCTTAATCTCTATGATTACTACTATTGTCAACGTCTGTTCTACTCCAATCTCTTTCTGGACTATTGAAAGATTTGGTCGTCGTCCATTGATGATCTGGGGTGCTCTTGGTATGTTGGTTTGTGAGTTCATTACTGCTATTATTGGTGTTACTGATGGTGACAACCCAGATGCTGTTAAAGCTATGATTTCTTTCATCTGTATTTATATTTTCTTCTTTGCCTCTACATGGGGTCCTGGTGCTTGGGTCTTGATTGGTGAAATTTTCCCATTACCAATTAGATCTCGTGGTGTTGGTTTATCTACTGCTTCCAACTGGTTATGGAACTGTATCATTGCCGTCATCACTCCATATATGGTTGACGCTGACGAAGGTAACTTAGGTGCTAAAGTTTTCTTTATTTGGGGTTCATTATGTACACTTTGTTTCATCTATGCTTATGTCTTAATTCCAGAAACTAAAGGTCTTACTTTAGAACAAGTTGATAGAATGTTGGAAGAAACTAATCCACGTACTTCTGCTAAATGGAAGCCACACTCCACTTTCGTTGCTGACTTAGGTTTAGCTGACGAAAAAGCCTCTGCAGCTCAACACAGTGAAAAGAGCAGTGTTGAAGAAACTGTTTAAGAAGGTCAATTGATCAAACCATATTGAACTGCTTAATCCGTTTTTTTCACTCTCCTTAGTGTTAATATTTTCTTTTGTTTATAATTTAACTCTTATTTTCAATTCAACAAACACAGAGTATTATTTAACTTATTTTCTAACATCTATCTATACCCTTTCTTCGCCTTGATTTTCAGTAAAATAACACCACTCATCAAAAATTAGGTCTTTTGATCAAAGCTATTTTGAATTATCAACTGAAAGTTTTGCAAAAATGTCAATTTTTCACTGATACGGGGGTATCAAGATAATCCCCAGATCTGAGAATAATCATGCCGAAAACAATCTGGGGAAATCTAGTTTATTACGTGACTTTTACAAATGACTATAAGCGGGAAAAATGAACACGCTAATATCTTCTATTCATGCATAAGCATTTTATTCTTTTCTTTTTATTGGTTATTTTTACACTACTTCCGATTTAGTTGGAAAAATTCCCATCAAAATTTCCTTTTTGGGATTCAGTGAAATGTGAGATATATTCACCCAATTTTCAGAGATACATCATTTTTTAACAGGTTTTGAAAGCTGCTAAACCTAAAGTGTCCGATTATAAGCACTACTGGTGCTGATCATCTTCACAATAGCATAGTCTAACGCGAGTATTAGTAAAATCAAGTAAGGTGGTAGCTCTATTGTTACAGAAAGATTGGAGAAGAATGAAAAATAATTTGGAAAAGTCACGACTTTTTGCTGCATGATTGAGCAAACCGGAAAAAATATCAGAAATGGCAAGTATTTTAAATTTCTTTTTTTTCCCAAGCAGCTCATATTTGTAATTTGGGATATAAGACACAAAATGACATAGTATACATACAGAAATGCAATACAAAGATGTAGCTTTTCTATTACTATTATACAAGTCTGAGGTTTATAGCACTTGTAAAAAAAGAAAATACAGAGAGTTCTTGTGCTTGAAAAATGAGACACGTACTCAGCCGTTGACAAGAGTTTATTGCCAACCCGCACAAGAAAAACACTTTTTCCGGTTGGCCCACACTGCATGAAATTTTGGAGTAAAATACAATAGAAATTCATTGTATCCCCAAGTTTTTCCCCTCTCCCCGGAAAAATTTTCTTTGCAAAAAGTTAGCGTTTTTCCACTTACAGCCATTTCCTCAATTAATAACTCGTCAACAAATATTCATTTCATCGATATTTCGAACTATAAATACAAGTACGCTTTCCCCATTTTTTATTTCAAAAGTTCAAGTATTCTTTTATTTATTCCTATTTTTAAATCATCGAACTTTAGTTATTCATTCTCTCAGTTCAAATTTAATATAATTTTTAATAATGAGTTCAGACGCTGCTACTGAAACTGAATACGTTCCACAAGTCAACGAGGTTGTTCTTCACGGAACTGCTGACACTGAACGTGTTGAAGCTCCAATTACTTTCAAAGCTTACTTAATGTGTTGTTTTGCCGCTTTCGGTGGTATTTTCTTTGGTTACGATTCTGGTTATATTTCTGGTGTTATGGCCATGGATTATTTCATTTCAGAATTCGAAAACCTTGACCAAGCTACTACTCCTGAAGATGAATTCGTTCTTGCTTCTTGGAAAAAATCTTTAATCACATCTATTTTATCCGCTGGTACTTTCTTTGGTGCTATTATTGCTGGTGACTTAGCTGATTACATTGGTCGTAGATTAGTTGTTATTGGTGGTTGTTGTATCTTCGCTGTTGGTGTTGTTTTACAAACTGCTTCTACCACTGTTGCTCTTTTAGTTGTTGGTCGTCTTATTGCTGGTTTTGGTGTTGGTTTCGTCTCTGCTATTATCATTTTATACATGTCAGAAATTGCTCCAAAGAAAATCCGTGGTGCTATCGTCTCTGGTTATCAATTCTGTGTTACCATTGGTCTTATGTTAGCTTCATGTGTTGATTATGGTACTCAAGACCGTAACGACTCTGGTTCATACAGAATTCCAATTGCTCTTCAACTTTTATGGGCTTTGATCTTAGCTACAGGTTTATTCCTCTTACCAGATTCTCCAAGATTCTACGTTAAAAAAGGACGTGTCGACAAAGCTACTGAAGTCTTAGCTAGACTCCGTGGTCAACCAGCAGAATCTGACTACATCCAAGATGAACTTGCTGAAATCATTGCTAACCATGAATATGAACAATCTTTAGTTCCATCTACATCATACTGGGCTTCCTGGGCTGCATGTTTCAAGGGTGGTTTAAGAAACCCAGCTTCCAACTTGAGAAGAACTATCTTAGGTACCTCTTTACAAATGATGCAACAATGGACTGGTGTTAACTTCATTTTCTATTTCGGTACTACTTTCTTCACTCAATTAGGAACTATTAACAACTCTTTCTTAATCTCTATGATTACTACTATTGTCAACGTCTGTTCTACTCCAATCTCTTTCTGGACTATTGAAAGATTTGGTCGTCGTCCATTGATGATCTGGGGTGCTCTTGGTATGTTGGTTTGTGAGTTCATTACTGCTATTATTGGTGTTACTGATGGTGACAACCCAGATGCTGTTAAAGCTATGATTTCTTTCATCTGTATTTATATTTTCTTCTTTGCCTCTACATGGGGTCCTGGTGCTTGGGTCTTGATTGGTGAAATTTTCCCATTACCAATTAGATCTCGTGGTGTTGGTTTATCTACTGCTTCCAACTGGTTATGGAACTGTATCATTGCCGTCATCACTCCATATATGGTTGATTCTGACCAAGGTAACTTAGGTGCTAAAGTTTTCTTCATCTGGGGTTCATTATGTAGTCTTTGTTTGATTTACGCTTATGTCTTAATTCCAGAAACTAAAGGTCTTACTTTAGAACAAGTCGACAGAATGTTAGAAGAAACTAATCCACGTACTTCTGCTAAATGGAAGCCACATTCTACTTTCGCTCACGATATGGGCTTAGCTAAAGAAGAAAAAGTTGTTGATGCTGATCACAAAGAAGAAGTTTCCATTGAAGAATCTGTTTAAATACCATAATGTTTCTACGCTCTATTTTTATAAAATTTTTATCTTCTAATGTTTTAATGTATAGTATATAAAGAAAAATCATAAAAATTACTTTTTATTTATCAACGTTGTTGTTCATCGTATTTATCATTAAATTATTCACTCTAAAATTAATTCTGCTGAGCATCCAGTGCAGTTTGTCTTAGTAACTCAGCCATTTGAGCTTCTTCTTCCATCTCTAAACTTTGAGAAATCATGGCATCACCAACACGATTTTCATCAATATAGTTATGAATGGAATCTCCATTCTCTGGAGGTAATACATCAAACTCAAAAATCTCATTACTATTCCAAAATGACTCTGGTATCTTAGACATTGCCGAGGTTTCATTGGACAAAATCACATGACGTAACAAATTTTTAGGTATCTCAGTGCTGGCTTCTTTATTTTTGCCTATCTTTACTTGCTTAATAAGACTCGAAAGTTCATCATGCAAAAAGTCTCTATATTCAGTCTCATCCCATAGTGTTGCTGCCCTCACAGCATAAATGGCAGTAGACAATTCAGCTTCAGTAGATACTTTTCCATTTTTCCACGGTATGAAGTCATTACAAACTTTTTCCAGTAAAACGAAAGCGGTATAAGGATATAATTCATATGCTTTCTTTAGTGCACTGGTAGCTTGAACTTTTTTACCTAACTTAAGAAGTGCTAGCACATATGAATACCCCAGTGAAGGTGTAAACCATTGTTTATAGCATTGAACCAATGGAGATTCAACAAAATCCACCAAGTATTGATTTTCGTTAGCAGAAATTGCGTAAAAGTCAATGAAATATCTGACACCATATGGATCATCGGCTGGATCAAGAGAGAGTAAGAATTTGCAGTAAGTAAGAGCTGTAAAAAATGTATTCTTTTGAGTAAGAACGGTGATATACCTGAACATTGTCAAGTAAATTTGACGATTTAAAAAATATTCAAAAGGTAATCTTGACAAACCTGAGCCAATTTGAAAGTTAGATTTAAGAGCCCAGTCAAAAATAAACAATGCTCTCTCAACAAGACCATTTGAGTTTGAGTTGTCACCTTGTCTTTGCAAAATACTTGCTACTTGCAAAATAGTTTCTAGATGATATGGAGAAGCCCTCAATAGAGATATAAGTGCTTCATGATCAGGCTGAATCACCACTGAAATATAAAATTGTGAATTCACTACTTTTGTTCTAGATCCTTCTGTAACTTTGAAATACCTAATATTGGCAGCCATCTCTTTGGCTATATCATCCCTTATGACATCTTTCCAATCATCGGATTTACTTTCAATTAGTTCCTGTAACTCACCTGTGCTTAATTCTTCCATAGACAATGGTTTTTGAGAAATGGGTATCCAATCGTCTCTAACTTTCGTTAACACTAATTTTCTTGATATTCCAGGTGCTGATCTTCTATCTCTACCGCCCCATCCTCTTACACGTTTCGACAATCGCTGTATTTGTTTTAGTATATCTGGTGTGACAAATGTGGACGAAGTAGAATCTGCATCTTCAAGAACTGCAGATGATAACTTTCCAAAAAGACTTTCAAACTCTTTATCAGGATCCAAGTCCTTTGACATGAATTGTAACAGATGCAGACTTTCTTTGAACTTGTTGATTGTTAAAGCTTTCCCTCCAGATTGGTATACTTCTATTGGTCCAAAATTATATAACTCTTCATCCGCTGTGTTGTACTCTTCATCGTCTGTTTCCTGCAATTGTCTCTCTTTACGTATAAGACTATCAAGGAATTCGTCGTCATCATCTTTTGAAGCTGGAGTTTCATTAACCTTTGAACGATCTTTAGCTTTTTTGGACTTTTTAGCCTTTTTGGATTTAGCCTTTATTTTGACTTTATCTTTTGGTTTGCTGATATTTTCTACAGGAGCAATTGAAGTTTTTTCTACTGGTTTTATATCCTCAGATTCTGGATTTGAGCTACTATCAGAGTCATTTTCATCGTCTGCCAAAAAGGCAAAAGCATTTAACTTCTTGATAGGTACATTAGTTTCTTCTTCACTATCACTGTCAACTTCCTCAGCTTTATTCTCTTGAAGTCTTTCTAAACGTCTTAATGCCCTCGAACTCATTGCAACTGCACTCAAAGTTTTCACAATCTACGTAGATTATTCTTAACTTTTCATCACTTAGTCAACTATATATTTCAGCTCATCTTAATTCTGAACTCTATATTCTTCTGAAGAAAAACTATCAAAGTGAATAGACTGTTTGGATATTTTCCCAAATTGGTAATTTCCCTATTTGGGTTTTTTAGATCTCACGAAATCTTCTACTTCGAAGGATTAAATAGATGACTTCCAAAGTAAAAGTTACACTTATCAGTTATTAGAAGTAATAGCAGTTGATAAGCAATCAGTCCAAAAGTTCCAAAGTATGGCTTCTGGTTTTCGTTTTCCGGTGCTCATTGTTCTACTTCACTATCAATTCTAAGATAGTCTATTGTATTATTCATGCAGTTCCCTTTTCAATTGTTCAGAGAGCCGAGCTGGCTTCTCTTATAGGAATCAAGAGGGGCTACCTTCACTAGTATACTTGATATGATTTTGAAGATAACCACTTATTCTTTAAGGTAACGCTAGAATTTAAGCCATCATAATTCCTGTTCAGGAAATATTGAGGGAAAGATACTGCATATTGGGGAAATCAACTATCCCTAACTATGGTTAATCAATGGCTATGTTACTTAACTCCTTATCTAAGGCTATTGATCACAGGAGTATAAAAAGGCTTAGTTTTTCTGGCCAGTGCATTTTGTCCTGATAAGCTTATTTCAATTGAAATACCAGTATCACAAAAAAGATTACAATGTACACACCATTTACTCAAAACACAGAGGAAAAAGAACTTTTTTCTACATTTCAGCCAAAGATTGAGGCCTACAGGGCTAAGTTGAACTCTTCAATTTCAAAAGAGTACAAGTTACCTGATGAAGCGTTGCCAATGGAAGATGGTATTAATGTGATTGATGTTCCAACCAAATATATGACGGAAAGTGAGGTTTATATAACTGAAATATCTGCTACTGTATTAGCAGGAAAGATAGCCAGTGGAGAGTTTACTGCCGTTGAAGTGTTCAAAGCCTACGCTAAAAGGGCTACAATGGCTCATCAATTGACAAATTGTGCAATGGAAATATTCACTGATGAAGGTCTTGCTAGAGCCAAAGAGTTAGATGAGTATTTGGAAACAAATAATAAAACAGTTGGTCCATTACATGGGTTGCCAATCTCTCTCAAGGAACATTATAGGTACAAAGGAAAGGTTACACATGCTGGATATGTTAGTTTGATTGAAAATGTTGCTGACGATTGGTGCACTGAAGTTGAAATATTATTACAAGCAGGTGCAGTATTTTACATCCGTACAACTTTGCCTCAAAGTCTTATGCATTTATGTAGCAGAAACATGATTACTGGAATTTGTAAGAATCCATGGAATACCTCTCTTACATCAGGAGGATCAAGTTCTGGTGAGGGTGCAATCACCGCTATGAAAGGTTCAAGTATGGGACTAGGTTCTGATATTGGTGGTTCTATTCGTTGTCCTGCTGCATTCTGTGGAGTCTGGGGAATTAGACCAACTCAAAAAAGAATAACATTCAAAAATGTTGCCCTAGCTGGCGATGGGGTTCAAGAATCCGTTGCTTGTGTATTGGGACCTTTAGCAAGATATGGAGAAGACCTTGAACTATTTATGAAAACTTCATTAGATGCAAAACCTTGGGTAAAGGATCCATTAGTTATTCCCATGCCATGGAGAGTTGATGCTACTATCCCAAAAACAACTGATTTGACTATTGGTGTGATCTATGATGATGGAGTGGTAAGGCCAACACCACCTATTATGAGAGGATTGAATTTTGTAGCTGAGAAATTGAAGAAAGCTGGTGTTAATGTTATAGAATTCAGACCAAAGAATGTTCGTAATTTGATTGCCACTGTTGGTAAAATGTACAATGCAGACTCATGTGCTTCCCAACTGGAGCTACTTAAAAAATCAGGCGAACCACTTTCCCCCCTAACCAAAGTTGCTTTATCCTTTGGTTGTGGTGAAAAGGGTGTTAGTGTTTCCGAAAATCAAGCTTTGAATGCCATAAGAGACAAAGGTAGAGAAGATTTTTATGAACAAATGCGCTCTTTAAATTGTGATTTCATATTATCACCAACATACGTTTCAGTTGCTGCTAAACCCGAGACCGTTCATTATTGGGGATACACCAATTTGTGGAACATTTTGGATTTTCCGAATGTTATTTTCCCAACTGGTTTAGCTGTCGATTCCAAATTGGACAAAGTCACTGCTATTGAACCACGCAATGAGTTTGAGGAATACGAATATGCTTTATATACTTCTCCTGAAGATTTTATAGGTGCACCTATTTGCCTACAAATGACTGGTCGTCGCTGGTTTGACGAGGAAGTTATCAAATGTGCCAAATTGGTACATGACATTATCGAGTCTGATTGAGTTTATTTTTATTTTATTGTCTTGCGCTTCAATTTTTATATACCTACATAATTAATTTGAGTGATTTTATCTTTCACATACAGCATTTTCTATCATTGGCTTGTTGGTCATAACCAAGACAAGATTCATCTGAACAGCTCAAAGGCTCATAATTGAAAAGTAATCTTCCTAGAAAAGCACCAACTATACAACTGATAATAATGTATCCATTGTAGTACATGAACAGTAACATAATGATATACGATAATGTCCATTGAAGTGTGAAAACTAAAGCTCTCAAAATATGGTCCAAGAAATTAGGATAAACATCATTGGGATTTTGGCTTTTCTTAGTGAAATTCCAAAACCAGGAATGTTTTAAAGTAGTCCAAAGTGGCAACAAAGTAGTCAATAAGAGTCCTTCGTTTAAAGCTGATGTTGAGTCTGATGAATCTGAACTAACTTCACCTTTTGATTCAACACTCTGGTCTGATAGTGGCCTTTGTAAAGTTCTTCTTTTAGCTATGGCAATATCATATTCCCTACCAATACGATGAAGCCATTGTGCACTCATTACCAAAAACATACAACCGAAACAAGAACCAATGAACATTCCACGGCTTCTGATATGCCATGATCTAGCAAGAAAACATGAGTCAACAGTATACCAATTCCATAACATTGAGATTTGACAAGTGTGACTACTTGTACTACTACTGTCACCCATTGACATCTTACTGTTTAAGTACTCGACTGGTAAATCAACCATTTTGTACAATTATACGATTTTTGATGAATATATACTCAAGATTTGAGAATTCTACCCATCCCAATAATCAATTGGAAGAGAACAACAACCTTTATATATCTTTCTATAGAGTAACATTATCAGGTGATGAGTGTATTCCAAACCTATCAATAGTGCTAAAAAACACAGCTTTGCGCAAATTAAATCATAATAATTTACATAATTTGAGCAAATTTGCAACTAGTGAGCAAATTATACACCCCCGACAGAGACAGCGGTAATCAAAATTCCAAGCCTAAGGGTAACAGGGTCTCACACCTAGCTCACATATACCAGCAAAAGTCTCCTCTGATTCATTTTCGATCATGTAAACCCTCTCAAAAAGGTAATACAACCCATTATTTCCTGACATGTAATAAAGAACTAACTTCCTATACAAAGTTTGATCAAAATGATTGAAAAAAACACAGCTTAGTCATCAGTCAATATCTCGGTGCTAACACTATCGGCTATTTCTAAATCCATCAAAAGATTTCGAGGTGGTGCAAAGCTGTCTCTCCCCCACACAAAATTCTTTTCGGTATATAATAATAAGTGTTGCTCTGTGATTAGACTTATTTTCAACACGTTGTTCTCCCAAACATGTCCACAACCTAACCAATATGTGGCCATGACTTATTGTCAATCAATATATTATGCAGAATACAGACATGAGTTGAGAAATATAAGTACAACAGAGCCATTTATGTGAAAGAAAGAAAATAGTAATGACACAATACGTCATCACAGAGCCATTAAATAAAGGATTATAGAGGCTCTGTAAAATCTTCATATAAATAGTTTAATATTTATCCAAAGTTTTATTCTTTTTCTTTATCTCTCATTTGTCACTTTCAATTACCATACAACGAATATTATAAAATGGATAACGACGAGCAATACAATATCAGAGAAAATATGTCATCTGAACCATCATCTTCAAAAAATTATGACTCAGGACCAGCTGACTTGACTAGAAAATCTATGATCAGAAAAGATTTTGAAAGAGACTATGCTGCTGAATGGGATAAACCGGATGGAGGTGTCTATGGTTCTATTTTTGACAAGTTAGGTGAGATAGCAGGTACTTTAGGTGCATTTCCTTGTTGCTTCTGTTGTCCAAATCCTTATCGTAATGTTGATCAAGGTGAAGTAGGATTGATTACAAAATTTGGAAAATTATACAAGTCAACTGATCCAGGATTAGTCAAAGTTAACCCATATACAGAGAAATTACACCATGTTAGTATTAGATTATTTACTGTTAGTATTCCTACTCAATCTTGTATAACAAGGGATAACGTGGGAGTTGACTTGACAAGTGTATTGTACTATCAAGTTGTTGAACCTCAAATCGCTTATTTCAAAGTCCAAAATGTCTCTGAATCTTTATTAGAGAGAACAAAAACAACTTTGAGACAAGTCGTTGGCTCCAAAAACTTACAAGATGTTATTGAAAAAAGAGTTGAAATAGCTGAGGCAATTGAGGAAATTATATCAGAATCTGCCAGCTCTTGGGGTGTAAGAGTTGAATCAGTATTAATCAAAGATATACACTTACCTCAATCAGTTTCTCAATCATTATCAATGGCAGCAGAAGCTAAGAGAGTTGGAGAGTCTAAGATCATCAAAGCTAGAGCTGAAGTCGAATCTGCAAAATTGATGAGAAAAGCTGCAGATATTTTAGCTTCCGAAGCGGCAATGCAGATTAGGTATCTTGACGCTTTACAAATGATGGCCAAGCAGTCTGGATCAAAAGTTATCTTTATGCCTAGTCAAGCAAGTATTGAAAATACTGTATCTGGATTTGCTTCCAGCAAGGAGCCAAAGAAGCACACTTCAAACGAAATAACTGACGAGGACATCGAAAAAAATTTGTCTTTGCAAGAGATTGCCAATAACCTTTGAATTTAAATGTCTTTTAGGAGCTTCTCGGTTTGTGGTCACTTTAGTGGAAATTTTCACTTCCAATAGGTTGTTTCAGCCATTCTTTATTTCTTTTTTAATTGTACAATCGAGTTTTTAAATAAGTGTTATTATATTCCCTTCTTTTATATTGATAATGTTACTGCTTAATAATTTGAAATCAATTATCCAACAGTATAAATAACCTTTGAGAAGTTCAAAGTTATAGTAGTCTATCATGTAAGATGTATCAGTTGAATTCAAACAGTTTGCAAATAATAATAAGTCGGTAAAGCTCATCCGATGCTTGTGTGGCCTTGGTTATCGAAAGACTGCTTGATAATAGTGCTTTATAAGTATGAGCTCTTTGTTTGTTATGTAGGTATTTACTTCAACTATGTTAGTTTTGTAAGTCAATATTCAGTCAATGGAATTCATGGTATAGCTATGATCAAGTTCTTAAAATGACTCAAAATCGTATTACGTAATTAAATTTGCACCGCAGATACTTATTCTTCTCTTTTATTTTTCTGTTCGGGGATATGTGAGAATAAAAGTTTCATGCAATAGTTAGTCATTTGATAGTATAGTTGTTGTTCAATTGGTTTACTTATATTGTCAAATAAAATACTCCAATATTCTCCGCACTTCAACAATGTCATCATCTATGAAACCAACAAATACTAATATGAGGAGGTGTCCTTTTGCATGTGCACAATGTCGGTAAGTTAAGCTCATACTATAAGCAATCTATCAAATTCATTGAGTACTTTTAGATTACTAACTACATCAATTAGAAAACGAAAGGTGAAGTGTTCTGGTGATTGGCCTGTCTGTAAACCTTGTGAAGCCAGAAGTGAAAGATGCGTTTATAAGGGACTTCCAATGTCATGGTTTTCACTCTCTCAACTGTCTAAATCCCCAGAAACCCTTAAAGAATTGGTCGCTGTTCCAAACACAATCTCAAATGATTCCATCATGAAACCAACAACTTATACATTTCCAGATATACTGAAGAAAATATCAGTAATAAGGATGGTAGTTGATGTATTTTCAGAAATATATGGAGAGACTCTTTTCTTCTTTTTTGACAAGAAAAAGTTTTTGAAAGATGTTGAACTTGGGACTGTCCAATTTCCATTGTTAATGTCCATTGTCACAATTGTTACAAGATTTGTTCCTGAATTATATAAATCTCACGAGGGGAATGTTGAGGCTTGTGAATATTACGCAAAAATAACAAAATGTATGCTTACTGAATATACTAAGCCAACATTGTCTAATTTACATGCTCATTTAATTTTATGTGTTCATGAAATGGGTCATGGACATGATTATAGTGCATGGCTATATTTGGGAGCAGCAATACGAATGACGCAAATTTTAAGACTACAATCATTGGATATATCTCCCTGTATTGATAATTGGGGAATTGGAAATATGGACTCAAGTTATTGCGAGCATGATGAGTTTGTCAATTTAGAAGTAAAGAGAAGAACATTCTGGTGTACATTTATGTTAGATAGATTATTCAGTAATGGAAGAGATAGGCCTATATCAATACCATCGGAAGGAATATACACATATCTTCCATTTCCAGATTCCGAATTTCTGAATCCAGTTTACAAATCAGAAGCAGAAATACCTGATTCATGGAAAACAACTTTGAGAGATAAACGTGCTAATACATTATTAGGTCAAATGATATTGGAGATCGAGATTTTAGGTAATGTACATTCGTGGCAAGGAAGAGGTGGAAGATATTTAGACAAGCATGTTCCATGGGATCCTAACATGCCACACTCAAGATTTGACAATGAACTGAATCAATGGTATCAGCGATTACCAAATGAGTTCAAATTCTCAAAGACAAATATGGAAAATTTCAGCTTTAAACAACAATCTCAAGGAACTTTATGGTCATTAATGTATATGTTCTATTTTCAAATCAAATGTTATCTGCATAGAGAGTATATGCCATTTTCTCCTCCTGTTGGATATGATCCAGCACTTGGGCCTTGTGATGGGCCAGAATTAATAGATTCCGTTGTTGATGATTCGATTACTGTGAAGGGAAAACAGTATTGGTTGTATTCAGTATATTGTATGTTGCAGGCAGCAAACAATATCACCATGCTTTTTGATTGGATCATTTCAAAAGAGAAATACCCATTTGCCTTTCCTATGTTAGGTCTTTGTCTGCAAACAGCAGATACTGTTCATGCCATATATGCAACTCTTTCTCCACCATTATATATAGGAGAGCCAAAAATAGAGAAAATGTTACTTATCAAGGACCTTCAAGCGTTGATTAAATTTCAAGAATATTGGCCCTTATCAGCTCATTGGATTAAAGTTGCTAGAAGATACTATGCAATTTTGCAAATATCACGTTCTCAAGGCGAGATACCTCAGGCTCATTTACATACCTCAAAAGATGCAGTAATGAACTATATATCAGAGATGGATTTTTCCGCATCTAACTTACCTGAGCTTGAAATGTACAACAGTGAAGCAGATATATTTACTGAATTGAAGAAATACTGGCCTAAAAGAACGGCTAAAAGTGAGGAAGAGGAAAAATTGTTGAGTATCCACTTCATTGAGTGAATTTGGTGCATATGACGATCATGACTTCAAATCTATAAGGACATCGCAATTTGCTTTGATTCTAGAATCATGTCTATAAAAACACGACTATGTATGTTAATGTATCTGTACTATTCATGAGCTTAAATATAAACCTAAGTAATTGATAATAGCATCTTTGTGAGTGACTATAGAATAAATAATATTTGGGATATCTGACGTCGACAAATTAGTATACTGAGCATAAAGAGACTAAGTTGTTATGATTAATTGTTATATATGTGTGATGAATGTAGTTATTATCGCGCACATTTACTGAAGAACATTTTATTCGTGCTTTTACCCTTTCAGCGTTTTTTCTTCCAGACTGTCAGAAGCAATGAGGTAGTTTTCACTTGCCACACCCAATGGCTTTTTTTTGGAGGCTAAGAGCTAAAAGTAAAATTTCTAAAAGCGACGAATTATATAATCTGGGTGAGGTCGAAAAAGACAAAACCGAGGCTATCGGTGGAAGAGTAAGCTCGATATGAATAGATATTCGGATTGTAATATTAAATAGTACAGTTCATGTGGTTATGTAATGTAATGTGAACTATAGTATTGACTAGTATGTAGAATAGTAGTAATATGATCTTGCTATCTAGTAATTGGGAAAGTGATAGTAAGAGAGTCTTGGTAGCTCTGAGTATAGATGATGTATGTAGTAAAGTATTTAGAAGGAAGAGAGAATAGAGCGGGAAAGGATGAGTATTTAAGTAGTTCTGAAACTCTTTGTTAAGTTCTGAAACACTTTGTGTAGTGTACTTAATCCAAAGATGATCCTATTTAGGAACTCTTAATAGTCATATTTCTCTACTCTGTTACACTATTCATCTAGTATCATCTTCTTCACTGTGCTAATTTTGATTTTGTTTCAAAAATAAGACCTAGAGAAGATAGAAGCAGAGTGCGTCTGTTGTCAGCACCTTTACTACACTAGCAGTAGCTGTCTTGTAATGTCTATAGGTATACAATGAGATACTAGATTATATATAATGTAAGAACCTCGAACAAAGGGATTTTCTCATAGTTAAGGATGCTCTCATAGTTAAGAAATATGGCTGTGCTAGGAAAAGTCTAATTATTGCTTTTTTTATTTCCTAAAATGGAATACTTCAAGTGACTCTCTCAACCTCCAAAACAGCTAAAAATACCATGTTTCAAGCATGTTTCTGGAAATATGGCTGTGCTAGAAAAAGTGCAATTTTTGGTTTTTGACTTCCTAAAATGGAAATAAAATGAAAAAATTAGCAAAAAATTCGAAAAATTCGAGCAAATTTTCGAGTGAATTTTTTCAAACCTCTAAAACAGCCAAAAAGCCCGATAACAAATATTTTTCTGGGAATAACAAGCAAAAAAAAAAAAAAAAAAAAAATTTGAAAATCGGCCAATTCGCGACACAGGGACACTTGGCCGGGTAACAGAATTTCTTAAATGTAAGGCTGTGTATCCAAATAAATTGACAGTTAAACCAACTAGAAGTAAACTAAAAATATATATATATATATTATCACTACTAACTATGTTACCCTACTTTGAAGTTAACACTACCGCTTAGTTTTCCTGAAAGACTACATCAAATACGTCCATCAATAATGTTGGACGCACTATATACATTATGTATTCTTACATAGTAATCAAATTATCTAGTACACCCTGACAGGTTATGACCCTAAAAATCCGACCCCATATAGTTAAGGAGAGCAAGAATAATTAAAAAAACTAGGTCACTCATAGTTAAAAAATATGGCAGTGCTGGATCATAGTTAAAGAGGCCCATAGTTAAAAAAATCCTCATAGTTAAGCAAATCACCCATAGTTAAGAAAACATGGCGGTGTTACAAAACAAGGCTGTGCATGAAAAACGAACGAAACGGGGTTCCCTCTGTTTTTTATTATTAAGCGCCAACCTCCCCCCCGTCCCCTCCTTTTACCCCCCATTAGCCAATAGAAAGTGAAAAATTCAGAACTGAACTTTTCAAATCCCAATATTGGGGGATCTCCCGCAACTTGCCACCGCCACAAGTTCAGCGGTGGCAAGTTTCAGGGTTCTAGAAAAATCTATAAAATTTATATAGTGGGTAACAAGAACAAGGAAATACATATTATATATTATAGAGTATATAGTGTTACCCAGAGATAGATTGAATAAGTTGTTAGTAGTGGGTGGTTTATAGAATGTAGGACTTACCAATGACCTTAATATATGCTAAAGAGTTGCTAAAAGGTTAGTTTTAAAAGTCTACTGTATAGTTGGTGGTGAGTCAAGTCACCAACTTTACTAGTATAAACTTGATAAATTGAACCACAAGTAAACAGAACAACATCAAGTGTATAAAGTTCCCAAGTCAAAAACATAAACACCTGCAGTACCCTAAATCCCCCAGAACCCACCATCATCACCAAGATCAATTTCCTTTTTTAATAAACATAAAAGAAATATACTTCATCAAACCCATGCCTTATTTTCAAACCAGTTGATACTATCCTTCTGCAGTTCCCTCTTTTTAACTTATCAACAATGTGCACACCATTGCTAATAAGCCACCCCTACCTTATATTAGTTTAAAAGGTTGGAGCTTATCAACAATGTGCACACCACTGCTGATAAGCCCCTTACCTTATATTGGTTTGAAAGTTTGGGGCTTATCAACAATGTGCACACCATTGCTGATAAGCCCCCTACCCTCACCTTCTGTTGGTTTGAAAATAGCTCATAGTGATGGATATATTTCTTTTATGTTTATTAACAATGTCTTTCATTCTTTTGTTTGTTTATACTTTGAATGGGAAAATTTTAGCGCTCGGCGCCAAACAATATTGTACTTGTATAGTTGTTTTTGTTTCTCTTGTTTTTGAAAATCTAAAGCATATAATAAGTTGATCTATTGTATATGATGTTCTTAGCTGTTGTCGTTTAGTAATTAGTATTGTGATTAAGTAATAATAAGAGCTTCAGAAGCAAGTAAACAAATATGTTTATATTCTATTAGAATCAAACAAGACAAAAAAAAAAAAAAAAACAGCGAGAAAAAAAAAGTGGATTCAAAATTATTTTTTCTGAGAGAGAGCATTATTACTATGTGGTACGTTTGAATGAAAAGATTAATAATCAAAGGATAGAAATAAATAAATCAAGTATATATAAGATATATATGAAAGAAGAGAAGTAAATAAAAGGGCTAGTTGTAAGCTTATAAGTTAAGTCTAGCCAAGATTTCAGATGCTAAAGATTTATATAACCAAGTATTACCACTTAATTTCTTGAATTGAACACCGTAAATACCAACTAATGGAACTTTAACAATATGAATTTCAAACTTCAATGGAGTCTTAGAATTTGATGAGGATTTATTCTTTGAAGTAGTGACAGGTTGAGAAACACCACCTAATCCTGAATTAGTTATGGTACTTGTCTTGGAAATAGTTGAATAATTCTCTGTATTCAAACCACCGAAATTATTGTTATCTTGTTGTTGTCCTTGATGTTGTGACAAACTTGGTGATCTGACTTTGTTCTGTTGTTCAAGTCTTGAAGAGACAAGAATGTCACTGTCCAAACCATTTTGACCATGGAATGAACTCATTGATTCTCTACTTCCATCCAATTCATTACCGTATGAAGAATTGTTCAATGAGATACGTCTAACGACATCAGCAGGTGCTGGTGTAGTTGGCATTGTCACGATATTATCTGAATTGATACTGGTTGAAATGGATAGTTTCTCCTTATCTTGTTTCTTTCTGTATGAGCCTAATAAACCATTACCAAGTGAGAATTTTCTTCTGTGAGTCTTTGATGGGGTTGAAGTCAATGCATTTGCCATATAGCTTGGTTGTTGTTGGTTTTCAGCTGGTGAATCAGGAACGATAAGCTTGATATCATTGTTGTTACTGCTACTTTCCTCTTTCTTGTTATCTGAATCAGAAGATGAGTAAGACAATGATGTTCTCTTGGTGATTTGTTGAGAGAAGGAGTCGCTAGTTGGAGTTCTCAAACCTTCATTGTTAGAGTCACTATCATTGACTTTATCAAAGACTAAAGTCTCATCGGGTTTCTTAGTCACTGTTTCAGTAGCTGTAGAATCAGTTGGGAATTCAGTAATACCTGTTGCAGCATTACCACTGGTATTCACCACCGTGGTACCTGTCTCTGTAGAGTCTGATGAGGCATTGATTTTATTGTGAGTTGTACCTGTAGGAGTAGTGTTATTGTTGTTATTGTGGATAATACTCTCTGGTAAGATCGAAGGAGAACAAAGACAGACAAATCCACCTTTCACTTCAGTGAATTTCACACCTAATTGCGGTAAGACTGTAATGATATCGTGTCTGATAATAGGCAATGGTTTAGTAGATGTAGTTTGCACAGAGAAGAAACCTTTCAGGAACAAAGTACGTGGGTATTCGATAGATGGCATAGTTCCCGGTGGAGCATTTTGGAATTCTTGGATGATCTCTTCTTTGGTCATCTTTCTGTTGTTAGTGGTGTTGCTATTCGAGATGATGTTTAGTCCTCCTGAAGTTATGCCTGTGATAGTTCCTTTACCGTTGTTACCGTCATCATTTGCAGAGTGATCGAATGTGATATCATCCATATCAACTTCATCAAAGAATCCATCATCTGGTGAATCATTCGAGCCATATAACTTGTTCGATTGTTGATGGTGTTGGTTGTTATTACCACTATTGTCAGTGAATGGAATGTTCAGTGATTGTTTTCTTGCATGACCTAAAGATTTAGCTCTAGCAGAAGGATGGAATTTCTTTTCTGAGAAAGTAACAGCATTCTGAGACTGCTTAGAGTGAGAAGATGATGAAGAGGATGATTGTGCCTGAGAATTATGTTGTTGTTGTTGATAGTACTGTTTCTGTTGTTGTAACTGTTGCAATTGCTGTTGAGAGATAGGTGGGAACTCATTATTATTATCATTCGTGAATGCAGATGGTGTGTACGCGGAAGCAGCACGTTGATGTTGTTGGATTTGTTGCTTTGACGTAGCTGGTAATGGAGGTAATTGTAATTGAATCTGTTGCTTTTCCTTTGATGTGATCTTCATACTACCTACTCTACGAACTAAGTCATTGCTGTTGTTATTAGACTTACGGATTTTATCGACTTGTAATGTATTACCGGTATTCTCAGAATCAACTGGTGAGATAGCCTCAGGATAATCATCAGACTTGTTGGAATTGTTATTGTTGTTGCTAGTTTTCTTACCACTGAATCTTCTGAATAACGAGTTAAGACCCTGTTGACCAACAGACTGGTGATGTTGATGAGGTTGTTGTTGCTGAGCAGATGATATTGGATTGAGACCTGTGTTTGGACCAGCACTAATCGTAGCAGAGTGAGACATTTGAATCTCATCGTTGTTGTTAGAGTTGCTGCTCAATGCACCATCTGTCACAACCATATCTTCTGCATTTCTTAATAAGTTACCGTGATGAGCTTCACCAAATGTGCTTGTTGCTGGGATAGCATTTGATTGTTGATGTGGAGATGTGTATGCAGCTTGTGGGAAAGTCAATACTGGAGGCATAGGAGTTGGTGTGTTTGGTGATGATACCTGTTGTTGTTGTTGCTGTTGATGCTGAGCAGGTTGCTGTTGTTGGGGTTGGGGTTGAGGTTGTTGCTGCTTACTACGTGAATTGTATTCATGAGGCAATGGTTGACTAACAATTCTTTGACCAAATGGAGCAGATGAAGTAGGCAAAGGAGGAGCAGTCTGGAATTGTTGCTGTTGTTGCTGTAAGTCAGGACCCATTGAATCACCAATTGATGTTCTACGTTCTTGTTGCAATTGGCGCATTCTTGCCTTTCTTGCTTCTTCCTTGACTTTGTTTCTCTTCCTCATTTCATCAACCAGGAAATAGATGGAGATCAATGGATGATAAGCAATTGTAGGGTCAGGAATCGATGGATCGTATGGTTGAGTAGGCACATTTGCAAAACTGTTATTGTGGTTCAAATTCTGGTGGTTGTTATACCAGTTCGTACAAGCTAGTTGATACTCGCTTGAAGTCAGGATATTCGTCAGTTCATTAACGACTTCCATTTCAGAATGGCATAGTTCGTACTCAACGATGGATTTAATAACGTTTGGATCTAGTGGTAATTGCAATGGAGTTCTATGTGGGAGGTGATTTGAAGGAGGACCATCAAAACCTTTTGTCATCCATGGGTGATTCATGATTTCCTTTAAGTTGGCTCTTTTCAATGGATCAATGACTAACATTCTACGTAAAATAGAGACACATTCACGTGATAATGTATTTGGGTATTCAACGTTACCTGTTTTGATCTTTTCGTGTAATTGACTCACACTAGGATCGTCAAAGGGGACTTTACCACAAACGAGGACGTAAATGACAACACCGAATGACCAAACATCGACTTCTGGTCCGATATATGGATGTGCACTAAGCAATTCAGGAGCTGCAAAGTATAAGGATCCACAGTAAGTCTTGAGTAATTTCTTCTTATCGTATAAATTCGACAGACCAAAATCAATGATTTTGATATCACCATTGTTATTAATCATGATATTTTCAATTTTCAAATCTCTATGAACGATGTTATTGGAGTGACAATAATCTAACGCTGAAGCAATACCTCTCACGAACTTACGTGCGTTTCTCTCTTTTAACGTGCCGTGTGACACGATATAGTCTAACATTTGACCACCGGAGACGTACTCGAATAGCATATAGTAATGATTTGACATTGAGAACATCTCGTATAATCTACAAATGGATGGGTGGTACAGGATTCTTCCCAGGGCTCCTTCTCTGATAGTTCTATTATCTCTTGCAATTTCCTTCTCTAACTCTTTCTTCCTTCTATGTAATTCATTTGGGTCTGTTGTAGGTGGATCATTCTCATGCTGTCTTTGATATATCCTTGCTGCTCTAGGAACGACTTTTACTGCACATACTTCTTTTGTTATTCTATGTCTTGCTAGTTTAACTTTACCCATTGATCCAGCACCGATTATCTTAGCCAATTCCCATTCACCTATGTACTTTCTGTGAAATTGTTGTGGTTGACCTTGACCTTGAGATGATTGATGATGTTGTTGTTGGGGTTGTTGTGGCGGCTGCTGTGATTGTGTCTGTTGTTGCTGCGGTGGTACTTGCTGTTGCTGCTGTTGTTGCATATTTGGATCCTGATACTGTGCAGAAGATGGAGTTCTATGACGATGCTGTGAAGTAGACCTACTTAATGGCTGAGAAGGCTGTGTCTTTAATTGTTGCTGCTGCTGTTGATTAGAAAACTGTCTTGAGTGATCATTACTCTTCAAATTCACACCCGGGAGTAATTGATTCTGATCAGGTGTATTAGTATGACCAAACGACCTCTGATTTGAATGATAACTATTATTGTTATTGTTATTATTACCTCTGTTTGTACTTGTCACATACTGGGAAGAAAACTCAGAATTACCCATATACTCATCATTTATCACTATTGAATTATTCGAACTTGCTGTACGTAACATCCTTGGTGTAGCCGGTGCTGCATTTGGTGGATTTGCATTTGCATTGTTGTTATTATTACCACTACGATTCAGTGAATTCGATCTTGATACGTTTGATGAACGGACTTTTGGGATAGATAATGTGTTTGGATTGGGATTGTTGTTATCGAGAAATGGACTTTGACTGTTAGTGGTATTAGTATTGAATGGATTAGTATTGTTGTTATTGTATCTTCCAGAGCCTGCAGGACTAGGTGATCCGGGATCTCCCATTGGTATATTATTGCTATTGTTATTATTGTTATATGACATTTTTGTAGTATGCTGATGGATAATGTAGTATATCAATTAAGCTGAGCCTAATAAATTGGGTATGATTCGATGTGCTAGATGCTGAGTAAGATGCTGGCTGGTGTGCGTATAGTTTCAGATGAAATGCAAAAGCGAAGGACGAAAGAAATGTTATATATATATATGTGTGTGGTAAAATGTTCTTCTTCCGTCTTCAATTATCTGATTCCTGTAAAACTTTGTTATCAATGAGTTGTTATTATCAATGATGGGGTTATGATATGAAATTGTGCCTATCGTACTAAATTGCTTTGTTATATAGTAAGAGTAATACCCTATAATAGATAATCAATTGCTTTGTAATACTGAATTGCTCTGTGATTAA
The DNA here is from genome assembly GCA_030570755.1 of Wenyingozyma methanosorbosa. Classification (NCBI taxonomy): domain Eukaryota; kingdom Fungi; phylum Ascomycota; class Pichiomycetes; order Pichiales; family Pichiaceae; genus Wenyingozyma; species Wenyingozyma methanosorbosa. Next base: position 670,283 of record JAJLWP010000001.1, read on the forward strand.
TATATACTACCCTTTTCTTCTAGGATTGTAAACTCAAGTGAAATTGTCCTTATTACAATCACTTGATCTTACTTATCTAGCCTTACCTATAATATACTACTGTACCTATCTAAGCTACTTACTACACACTAACTTAATTAAGTAATCCTTTGTAACTTTCTCACTTTATTTTCTGGTGGCTTTTATCTTTAGAGAGGGTAACCCTTGTGATTATAATTATGTCCCTCGCTTAGATTTATCTACAGATTTACGGCCTTCGCTTATAATTGATTGAAGTAAGTCATATAAGTTATATTATTGCTATTCTATGTACAGTATATAGTAAAAAATCCATATTGTTAAAAGAAACCATTATTGCCTAGTAAAATAAAAGTTAAAAATATAGTAAAAATAAAAATAAAAATAAAATCCGTTTCTTTGTATCCGTTCCCGTTTTAAAAAACCCCACCTTAATCATTAAGATAATATTCGATATGATTTTTAGCATATTCCATTGCTTCATTAACTTGATTTGTATTAAGACCATGCTTATATCTTAAATGTCTAGTTAATGCATCTGATCTACCAAAAGTACCACCTTTTTTCTTTAATTTACCTTCACCATTCTCAATTGAAAATTTTGAATCACGATAATTACAATTTGCCACGATTGAATTATTACATTCTAAACCTTTCTTACGTCTTTCATCATCTTCACAGAATAAACAACGATAGAAAGATCTCTTTGGTGAATGAATTTTTTCGTGTCTTATTAAATCATATGGTCTTGAGAATTTCTTAAGACATGGTTTACCTGTCTTAGCATCGATTATTTGACATATGTGACCGTCTTCGTTGTAGTCGTTATTACCTGCATGAGAAGTCTTGTTGTTGTTATGTATACTCATTGCCTCGTCAGAACTTGGTGAAGTATGTTTCTTATCATGATGAGCAATACCACCACTTTGTATACTCAACTTGTCTTTATTCTTTTCAATGAATTCACGTTCTTTCATATCAAGTTCCTTAAGTTTATCGTTGTTGTTGTTCTCGTTATTATCGGAAGAGCTACTTCTTCTAACTTTACGGAAACTTGAACTCTTCAATTGAGCATTTTGTATCTTCATTTCTTCTCTAGTTGGTTTTCTCACTAGAGCAGGTCTGTTATTGTGTATGATACTCTCACGACGACGAGATGCTTCATTATTGTTCATCAATGTAGTATTACCACTTCCTGATGGTGTATATAAATCTTCACTAACATCTGAATCAAATGCTGATTCATCATAATCTTGGAAATTGTTAGTTAAGAATGTATTACCTGCGTTGTTTGTGAAGATATTGTTATTTTGAGCACCATAGTCATTTTGTTGATCGTTATTCAACATAGTTGAGTATGGGTTGATTGCTTGTGGAACAGTTAATGAGTAGATAGATGGAGCGATATTGTTGTTATTCAATGTATTGATGTTGTTGTTAGCATGAGTGTTATTGGAGTTATCGTATAAGTCCATATAAAGATTATCATCATCTTCATCTTCACTACTACTACTTGAATCATCAAGATCCATTTCCATATTATCTAACTTGTTACTTAATTGATTATCTCCATCTTGTTCATCATCTTCATCGTCATCATCATCGTCATCATCATCTGAGAATTCTTCATCCAAGTGGAAAGTATTTGGCTTGAAGATATTCAATTCATTTGAATGCTGGAATGATTTGTTATTCATTTCTAATTGTAATAAATTAGGTAAGAATTGTTGTTGATGATTTAATTGGTCATCATCATAATAGTAGAAATTCTCTTGTGGTACTAAGTAAATATCGTTATTCTCCTCCGGTAAGAAATCTTCATCAACAAAACCAGGTTGATTAGTCTTTGGTTGTAAGTTAATGTCATTCAAGATATCATTTGTATCAATCTTCACCAAGTCTTTAGGTAATATCGTGTTATTATCTTGTTGTTGAACTGGTGAATTGTTGTTATTGTTGTTACCATTTGTATAATCGAATGTATTATTACTCAAACTTCTGTCGTTATTATTATAAGTGTAAGTATCATTTGAGTATAATTCATCAGGGAATATCGAATTAGTATACAAGTTTGGATTAGCAAAATTATTATAAACGTTCATATCGTTGTTATAATTATTGCTATCACTGAGGTTAAGTTGACCATTTGTATTATACTGATTGATGTCCATGTTATTAGAAGTGGTATTGCTTTGGTTGTTATTGTTATTATCCGATAGATCCATCTCGTCAGGTCTTATTATTGAGTCTTGTGAACCGTTTAGATGGAAGTATTGAGATACTTGTTGTTGTAAGTTTTGATTTTGATTTTGATTTTGATTTGAAATAGACTCTTCTTCATTCAAATCCGAAAATTGACGTTGTATAGCTGAAGTCATTGTTTTTTTTTTGTATCTAACTGTAATTTGGTATCTATGTGTAACTATGTGTAAAGTCTGTTTGAAATAAAGAATGAAATGAATAAGAGTTTATAAGTTGTGATGTGTAATATAATAAAATATACTCTTGTATAAGAAATTGCTTATTGGGTTTCAAAAAGTAAAAAAAGAATGATTGATTGCTATTACAATAAATGAAAGTTATAGTAAAATAAAGAACAAAAAAGAAATGACAGTAGTTAAAAGGTGACTAAATGGTATTAGTAATCTGAGTTTGTCTCTTAAGGTTGTTCTTTATATGATGTGATGTTATTCCTTGTATAAATTAAATAGGCTCAGCAGCTAATTTCACAAGGAGAGAAAATTCTTCCTTTTTGTTTGTTAAATCCGTTTCCGTGTTTTTGGGTAGTTGGCTGGTTGGTTGTTTCTTTTTATACTATCAGATGACTATATAGATTCTGATGGGTATAAAGAAGAGAGTGTAGTAAGTAAGGGTATAGTCTGGTTGTGTATATTATAATCAATAATATATAATAGTGTAATAGAAGAGAGTAGTAGTATAGTAGTAGTAACTAGAGTACAACAAACAAAGAAACAAACAAAGATAAAAATGAAATGACACATAATAGAATTCTCTCCCTCCCTCTTTGTTTGTTATTACTTAATTACTAATACTCACTCCACTCCACTCCACTCTATTTTTACTCAACAGATTAAAATTTTATTACGTAATTCTCTTTGCTTTTCTCTTTTAGTTTCTTTTGATTTCTAGAATTTGTGTTTTTGTATTTTGTGTCTGGGGGTCGATAGTCTTGATAGTCTTGATAGTCGTGTGGTTTGTGGTTTGTGGTTTGTTGGTCGATTAATTGATTATGTCAGCGTCGATTTTATTTCTATTTGTTATTTATTTATCACGTGATCTGGGACTGTCTCAGATTTTCATCCTTCACCTTCACCAACGCTATCGCTATCTCCCCTGTACAAAATAAACGCGTTGATCTGACTTGTATGGTATTGATAGTATTCGGTCTATTCTATAACTATCAATCAATAGTCTAGTATATACAAAATGCCAGTAGTTAAACCAGACTATCCACCTGATCATCCAGCTCTTAAGCTATCCAATTTAATTGATCCAGAGTATAAGAATCAATTACTGAAGACTCCACCAAATTTACTGATTGAAGATCAGATCTATCAATCTAAGTTAGAGAAGTTGAGAAACAATTACAAGTACTGTTACATTGTTCATTGGTTATACAAACTCAAATCTATCTTGAGGTTAACTATTGAAGCATTTGATGTTGTCACTTTTGAAGAAGAGTTGTTGAACATCTCCTTGCCTAATTTCATCAACAAGTTCAAAGTCAATCTATGTCACTACCTCACAAACTACAAAATAATAAACCCAAACGCACTTAATGAACAATTCAGTGATAAGATCAAGTACTTGATTGATTCAAAATACTTTGATCCTAATGTAGAAGATAGTTTCGAGAATTTCAACTTTGATAGTCTTGATACAGAGACACAGATTGATATTTACTATGATTTATTACAAATCATCATGAATTATCACGTTCATGATTTAAGAAAGACAATAGATAAGTATCCGAAACCAAATGAAGATACTAGATTGACTATTATATATGAGACTATAAAAGTACCAAATTTCAAAGAAGAATATTTCATGCTTGATGATGCTAGATTGTATTATAGAAAATGGGAGTTTCCAGTAATGAAGATCCCTAAGAATAGAAAGGATTACTTGAGTAAATTTACAAGTGATCAGGATAGAGAATCATTGATCAATAGCTTGACTGAACCAAAGATGCTTGAATGGAAATGTTTGACTTGTGGTATTTATGAGTATGATAGTTACTTAACAAGTTTGAAAAATTCACCAAATTTCAAAGCTAAGAAAGTTGTTAAAAAAGCTAGTAAAGGTAACACTAAAAAGAAATCAACTACTACAACCACCAACTCATTTGAGTATGAATTATACAACGTCTTGAAGAACCCAGCACTTATCGAGAAAGTCATAAGTCACGATCTCAAGAAGAGAAAACAATTATTACAAAGAAAGAGGGAGATTAAAATGCAATTACTTATGGCAAACCGTAAAAGATCATCAAGGTTAGAAAGTAAAGAAAGACAAAAATTAGAAGAAGAAGAAAGAAGGAAACAAGAAGAAGAGAGAATGTTAGCTGAAGCTGCTAGTATGAGAGCTGCTAAACGTATGAAATTAAAGAGTGAGTTATATGGTGATGTGAATAGTAATTCTTCAACAAGAGAATCTTCAGCTGAATTATCGAGATTAGAAAGGATTAAGAAAAGACACGAATATGATGAGTTGAGTAAAAATGAGGCTACAGACGGACAATCTAGTTGGAATTTCGATTGTGAAAAGTGTAATACAAAGCAAATGAATTACGATGATGGGTCCAAGATGATTAAATGTGAAGTTGATAATTGTGATATTTGGCAACATTATGATTGTCAGCCTGATGATATTAAGCAATTGATTGATAATGATGAGAATGGGTATAAATTTAAGTGTTCTTATCATAGAAAGGAGAAGGATGCTAGTGCCGAGCCTGCAGTTGTAGAGGAAAGTAACGCTACTACTACTACAGAAACTGCACCTGTTGAACCTAAGGTGGAAGTTCTAGACGAAACTGCTGCACCAAGTGAAGCTGTCGAAGAAACCACTGCTCCAATGGAAACTGCTCCAGTTGCTCCAGTTGAAGCTGCTTCGGAAGCTGCTCCGGAAGCTGCCCCTGTCTCAGCTGAACCAGTTGCTCCTGCTCCAGTTGAAGAAACTCCGAAGGAAGCTGTGCCTGAATTCAATGCACCTGTTCCACCAACTGAAAGCGCCCCAGCCCCATCTGAAACTCAACAAACTACAGAATCTACATAACCCCATCAATGTATAATAAGCACAATAAAATTTCGATTGAAATATATATAAAAATTTTAGTAGAATAGCTAGTAAAAACTATATGAATATATTTAATGTAAGATAAAAAAAACACAAGAGCGAGCAGAGTAAAGACTTTTTCATTCAATTCAACTAATATGGATAAGAGTTTGGTTCACTTGACACAGTGTAACCTTGAGCTTCTTGTTCCTTGGCCTTTTCCTCTAAGTAAGGCAATAAGACATCTTTGAATTTAGTATAACCTCTGTATTCTTGAACATCTGGTGTCCATGATAAAATACCATCGAGTAATCTTCTTGGAATATAAGGTTCTTTACAAAGTTCAACAACTGGTAAGAAATAAGTTCTGATTGTGAAAATGGTGTTACCTGTCAATGGCAATCTTCTTACACTTTGTCTCTCTGATCTGAAGTAAATTTTGTTAATGTCTTTAGCTGGATCAGCGGTGTACCAACCAACAACTTCTTGATCTTCATCACCAATGGAGACAGACCATGCTAAATCATCATCGGTTTGTAAGAAATAGTTATTACGAACAACTGGCTTGTCTGGAGTTTGCCTTATGAAGAATTTCTCCATACCTGACTTCAACTTCTCGTTGTATTTAGGAACATCACCAGTTGTGTGAATGGCACTTAATGGTAAGTTTAACTTATCTCTCAATCTCCAGAACCCAGCAAGAGTAATGGAACCACCTTTTAATTGATACTCACCGTTTTCATTCTCAACCATCACAGCTAAATCATCCTGAGTCATCAAAGAGGCCATTAACATTGGATCCTGCTTGAAATCTTCCTTTTTAATACCAATGAACTCAAATGATTCACCAGTAACGATATTATCAATACCCTTTTCGGTTCTCTTGAATAAAGTTGGATATCTATCAGGCAAAAATTTTCTAAATTCAAGTAATAATTCAATAGCACCATCCCATGCTTCTGGTAATGTACCGTATAATTCAGTTCCTTTTTCCTTTAGTCTATCTAATTTTCTATTATGGTATTTTAACCATTCGTTATCTAATTCGATCCAAGAGTCAAAGTCCATTGATCTAATACCCATAGTGATGAAATATGTGTGTTTAAAAGCACGATATGGGATAGGTCTTGTGTCCTTAATAGACCATCCTTTGTATTCTTGTGCCTTTGGAGCTTCAAAAATTTCTGGTGTCCAATTACCGTATTTTCTGTTCTTGTTGTTAGCTTTAGCAGGTGGTAATGGACGTGTGTAGTCTTTAATGAAAGCTGTGTGTTCAATTGGTTTACCGTTTAATATCTTTGAGATTTTCAATATAGATACTAAAAATGAGAAAAGTATAGGTAATAGTAATGTTATTATTATTGTTAAACTTAATGACTTAGAGATGTTAAATCTCTCACTAAGTTGTTCAGCTTGTGAAGTCAAAAGTGATCCTAATGCCATGATTGATTATTGGGGTATTCTTGGAAAAAAATCAGCAAATTTCAGATCTTGACTAATAAAATTTCTATATGACAAATGAGAAATGTAAATATATATATAGAGGAGAAAAAAGTTATAAAGCTAGTGCATAAAGTTACCTAGTATCGCTAAATCAAAACATGTCAAAGTATACATACAGATTACAAAGGTAATTGTAAAATACTTAACCACTGATATACAGATAGAGCGCTTACAAAGGATTAAAAGTTCAAATGTTAGAAATTTGAGAAATCTTTTTGCCTAAAAGGGTAATTTTTTGTACACCGCTGGTGTATCGCTCGCTTCCGCTATAAATAATTTTTATTTAGACAGCTCTTCAAGTTGCCTAATTTGGTTTGATTAATTACATGCTCTATAAGGCAAATGTTTGGGCCTTCTTTTGAGTAGCAGTGTAATGTTTATTACTCTTTCAGGGTTGAATATTATATAAGGCTAGCGGTTCCTGTGAAGTGGTATGATACATGTTTACGTTTTGAGTTTACATATTATGTAAACAATCAAGTGTATAGACATGCCATTTGCAGTAGAGTTATTAGCTGAACTTACATACTACTATATACAAGAACTATGCTGGTGGTAAGAAAGCTGCAAATAATCCAGTCTGTACTAATCCCCACAAGATCCACCACTGGACTACTAACTTACCTATTTTGCTTTCAGAAGTGGCTAATTGACCTATGAACCAAATATGTAATGGTGTGAATGTCATTACTCTGTTAATGATTTGAACGTGCCATGATGTAAACTGTAAAAATAAGTAAAGGCAAGTACTTTTCCAAATGCCTGATATCTGCTGCTTATTTGCAAAATAGTATAATGCACAGAGCTCAATGATTAATGAAGGTGATGCAATAAGGAAATTGGATAAGTTGTTCATGGTGAAGTACTTCAAGAATCCATTGTTCCAGTAATATTCCTGGGCGTAAGGTACTAGCCAACTCATAGTATTATCACACCAGTCTCCACGATTAGCCTCGGGTGAACAGTATTCTGTATAGGGTGCGTAAATTGATACCAGTAACGTTATGAACATGGTTGATCCTGTCAGCAGACTGATGAGTATCTTTGACATATTTGTGGAGAATGTACTGCCTCCCTTATACTGACCCACCACTGCCTTCCATATATCGTCAATATAGATAACTCCATATAGTAATACATTCGATCTAAAGCCATAACCTATTGAGAATAAGACACCTGAAATAAAATATGCAAGTTTATACTTGATCTGAGGATGAGCAACTGATAGTTGTCTCAGTAATAACGCTGTAAGGCATAGTAGTTGCGTTGTTGATTCTGAGTATACTGTGGTACTGAAGAATCCACTGGGTTGTAAAATCGTGAGAATTGAGCAGATGTAAGGTAAGTTATTCTTAGTTGTGGATTTCTCTCTGCTTGCGAATATCATTGTTGTGAGTATGTACATCACTAGACAACTTAGATAGTGTGACACATTACTTAGTAATACTCCTGTGATTATAGAAAAGTACACGTTGGTACTGACTGGGTTCACAAAGTTGATCAATCTCCACCATAATGGACTGAATACCCATTCATGTTCAAAATCAACTTGTCCAACAGTACTAAGTTTCATAAAGTATACAGCATCCCAGGAGATAAATTTCTTCAAAAACTTCTCAACCAGTACATCACGTATCATATCTATCGAGCAATAACTCTGTATCAGCGTTAGGTAGTTGACAAACTCAAGATCATCGTGGGGGAAATATGTATCTAGAAGTATGTCTGATGATGTGTCAAATTGTAATGGTGTTAGATATACAATTATGAATTGTAATGATTTGTAGAGAGTGAATAGTAAGGTTATCTTCAACCACCTATCAAACGGTATCACTATCATCTTTTGTTGAGCATAGACTTGTATAATTATGTGACCTTCTTAACCAGCAAATCATTGATAAAGTGATATTTATGAAAAGTAAATAAAACGTGAAATAATTATTCGTGTATTGCTTTGATTATGTAATCATTACATGCTAGTACAATATAACTGTTATAGTTGACTAGGTTAAATAGTTGATACAATATACAATTATTATTGGGGAATAAATAAGCTATCTGCGTCCTTATATAAACTCTAAATGATGTGAGGCTTCAGATAATACTCTCCATTTCCTTACCGTAATTCAAAGTATTCTTAATGATTGCCTTTTCATCGTTTATTTCAGCATCGATTAAGCTATCTTTACTTATTTCTGTCTTCTTGAAAGTAACAACTGATGTCTTTTCATCAATTGACCAACCTAATTGATCAATGAAGTCTTTAGCATCTGCGATATTCTTCAAGAACAATAATAATTTCAAGTTCTCTAATGGTAATTCTTCATAACTTGCTTCGATATTCAATGCGATGGTTAACCTTATTGAGTCTAATAAATCTTTTTCAAAAAGATAGAATTCTTGTGCTGGGAATGATTGGTTCTTAGAAGCAATAATTTCAAAAATCTTGTTGAAGTTACCATCAATTATCCATTTCTCAAATTTGATAGGTATAGATAAGAACTCATCGTTTTCTAATTCATCAATTGACAATCCAATATTCATGAATCTTTCTAACTCGATATGGAATAAGGCCAAATCACCTTGTGTTAGGAGCAATAACAAGTACAAACTCATTAACTTGTTGTGGTTCTTAGATGTTGGTAAATCAGTCAATTCATAGAATGGTTTCAAATGAGTTATATAATTCTGGAAATCGTTCAAATTGAGTAAATTAATAGAAACCAAGGCTCCAATTTCTAAGATTGATCTAGCAATCGTCAAGTCTTGTGGATTTATAGTTGTGTTAATACTTGGAATGAGTAAGTTGTTCTTTATAAGTTCGATTTTGATTTGTGGTAATATCTTAGCACAAGTTTCGTAATCAGGCACACCAAATGCCTTGGTAAGCTGTGTTGTTAATGATTCTAAGGACATGATAAGTTACAACTGTGATTGATCTGCCTCTGTTGTATAGTTGTGATGTATATCCTTAACTTATGTCAATCAATTATACATTATCAGATGAACATGTTGTTGCCACTGGGCTTAAATCGCTACAGCTCTATTTCGCTCGCTAACATTTTTCTCGGTTTCACGAGAAGTACAAAAAAATTGTGTAAGGTTGTAAGGTGAATCTATAAATGTTTATTGTAAAGATGGTATACATTTCTATAAACTGCTTAATCAGTGCTAAAAGTAAGTAAGCCCTGGGTTGGCAACATGGAATATGATAGTAAAGGAAGCAATGACAAAAGGAAAAGTAGAAAGAAAAAAAAAGAATTAAAATGAGTATATGTAAAAATAAAAAAATGATCTCTTTATAGATATGTAATTATTGTATTTTTTTTCTTTTTTTGTATGATTATTTAGATTAAGTTATGTTGTTGTATCCTCTTTTCACTTGATAATGTGTATGCGTGATGCAAGAAACTCTTGGTTGGTCAGCTTGTCAGCTTAATTATTTCTTACCGAATTGTTTAGCAAATGAAGCGATGATACCTTCAACAGAATCTGGGTTGGATAAGGTACTTAAATCACCTAAACCATCAGCTTCATTACAACTGACTTTTCTTAAGATTCTTCTCATGATCTTACCTGATCTGGTCTTTGGCAAATCACTGACAATAATAATAGATTTTGGAGCAGCAAATGGACCAATAGTACCTCTAACTTGTAAGATTAAAGCCTTACGTAATTCCATTAATTGTTCTTCAGTGACTTCTTCTTTCAAGGCAACATAGGCAACGATAGCTTGACCAGTTAATTCATCAGGGATACCAACAACGGCACCTTCGGCAACTTGATCATTTTCCAAAAGGACAGATTCAATTTCAGCTGTTGATAATCTATGACCAGAAACATTAACAACATCATCAACTCTACCTCTAATCCAGTAATAACCATCGTGATCACGACCAGCACCATCACCTGTGAAGTAAAAACCTGGGTATGGTTTTAAGTAAGTATCGATGAAACGGTGGTGATTCTTATAAACTGTTCTTGCCATTGATGGCCATGAATCTTTAACGGCTAAGACACCTTCAACGTCATTACCTTCCAAGACCTTACCTGAGACAGGATCAATGATAACGGCATCAATACCGAAGAATGGTAAAGTGGCAGCACCTGGCTTGGTTGGAACGGCACCGGCTAATGGAGCAATTAAATGAGAACCTGATTCTGTTTGCCAGTAAGTATCACTTATATGACATTGACCTTTACCAATCTTTTCATCGTACCATTCCCAAATTTCAGCTGCAATTGGTTCACCAACAGAACCTAAAGTTCTTAATGAGGATAAATCATACTTGGCGATTTCTTCTTCACCTGATTTTTTCAATAATCTAAGAGCAGTTGGAGCAACGTAGAAATGAGTAGCTCTGTGTTTTTCAACGATTTTCCAGAATCTACCATAGTCTGGATATGCAGGGGTACCTTCAAAGACAATAGTTGGAACACCGAGTGCTAATGGACCGTATAAGGCATAAGTGTGACCGGTAATCCAACCGACATCACCAGCGGTGAACAAAACATCTTCAGGTTGAACATCAAAGACGTAACGAGTAGTTAAAGCAGCACCTAATAAGTAACCACCAGTAGAATGAACAACACCCTTTGGAGAACCAGTAGAACCTGAAGTATATAACATGAATAATGGATCTTCAGAGTTAACAGAAGTACATGGTAAGTAACCTGGGAATTTATCACATTCTTCATCCCAGTAGAAATCACGTCCTTCTTGCATAAAGACATCTGGGTTACCTGTTCTCTTATAAACTAAGACTTTTTCAACACTTGGACAGTTTTTCAAACCTTCATCAACGGTTTTTTTAGTACCTAAGGTTCTACCACCTCTCTTAGCTTCATCACAAGTGATAACAGCTTTACAACCAGCATCGGTGATTCTATCTCTGATAGAACCAGCAGAGAAACCAGCAAAGATAACAGAATGGATAGCACCAAGTCTTGCAACGGCTAACATAGCAATAATTGCTTCAGCAGTCATTGGTAAATAGATGGCAACGGTATCACCTTTCTTAATACCCCAAGATTTTAAGACACCTGCAACTTTAGAAACTTGAACTAATAATTCAGAGAAAGTAAGGACAGTTGATTCTTCTTCACGATCAGCTTCAAAGATAATAGCTTTCTTATCAGGAGTAGCATAAGCGTGTCTATCAACACAGTTATAACAAGCATTTAATTCACCATTTATGAACCAAGCAGAATCACCATTTTGTAAACTACCAGCTTTAACTTTAACAAAATCTCTATCCCAGTGTAAGAATTCTTTAGCCATAGGACCCCAGAAACCTTCTGGATCTTTAATTGATTTTTCATACATTTCTTTGTAATCTTCTAATGATGATATAGATTTATTTGGTTGTCTTTCATAAAAAGCTTGTGGTGTTGGACGAGCAGTAACACCATTTGCTTCGTGAACAACTTCGTGTTTGGCAGCAGTCATTTTGATATTGTTGTTGTTATTATGTTATATACAGTGAATATGTTCTATAAATCAGAGTTGATCTAATATTAATTCTCTGTCCCAAGATGAAAAATTGGTTTATGTTAGTTAAACGAATTGTTAAACGACAGGTTGAAAAAATTGAGAATTGAAATGAAAAGACACGGTCAACACAAGTTTAATGATTTGAGTATCAATTGAGTTGGTGAATGATTAAATTAACTGTTAACCAAAATGAGTGAATTTACAACTTTGGGTAGTAGCTGTAAGTACAATCAATATGTCAAATTGTAGAATAAATTGTAGAATAAATTGGTAGAGTAAAAAAGGATTGAAAAATTTCACCTAAATCTTCACAAAGGAAAAAAATCTAAAAAGCCAATTTGAAAATGTAGTAGCAGCGTCGAACTATAATCAAAATCCTGTTATCGAGTGACTTTTTTAGGTAAGTAACTTAGAAGCTAAGTAACTAATTAGTAAATTATGCTAATTGAGGAAATTATAATTGATTATCTAATCCACTCGGTGAATAATTTCTTGGAAGGAGGGACAGGTTTGTTGGGTTTGTACTTACACTACTTTGTGATTTGTATGTGTTTTATAGTGTAGATGAGGGGTAGACTATACGATAAAGAGGGGTGTAAACCGTTTTCTAGGTTTATATAGTATACAGATTTGTAAGTATAGTGGTTAAAGAGGGAGATTACATGTTTATATACTCTCAATTGGAGTGATTTGTGTAAAAAAGTGATAGTAGCACTTATTTGAGTGCATGACATAACGAATCGGTGAATAGGAATTTGGGGTAAAGGGAAAAGAAAAGAAACTTGAATACTATGATTCAATATGGAAAAAGAAAAGGAAAATACTACTCAAATGATTCATTGATGTAGTTAGGTAAGCTCTCAGGTTCCCGGAGAGCCTCTTATCCGTGAATTCCATCTAACAAGCTCTTGCTATTAGTGTAATACATACTGATCTCAATTGATCAATAGCTTGCTCGCTTATTTCAACTACTAATGAACTATATAGTACGACGCATCTTCAGTAAATCGACCTCAAGTCTCGTAATAAAAACGACTATTTCAAGAACCAACATTTGCTCAACAAGTCTTAGCGAGTATTATATAAAACTACTACACCAGCTCAGGCGGGAAAAAAACAGTAACACCGCGGATCCTATTTCTTTCTGTCAATTTAGTTAATGGGTGATTATGTAATTCAAATTCGAATAATCTCGTACAATTTCAGTGTAGAGGTGTAGAGGTGTAAAACACCCTAGTAAAATGAATTCCCCACACCCCTACCCCAGACAGTGCCGTCTATTTTACTCAAATTGGATGACTTTTCTCCGCAATTTAGTAAAATACACTTACCCACCTCTCGCACACTATTTGATCGCAGTTTTTTTTTTCATTTGATTTTTTTTCCTTGACATTTTCGCAACATTATACTCTTGAAATCTTTGTTATCTTCTTTGACGTTTTGATTAGTACCGTTAGTTGAGTTGCTATTATAATTGAGATCTATTTCATCTTGCATTTTGGGTGTTCGCAAGCAAGCGTTGAAATTTTTCAAGAACCCTTTCCCAGTTTATATACTTTGCTCTTTCGAGGTGATAAATCAAAATATATCCCTCTTTTCAAGTGACCTAAGTTTGATAAGCCCCCAAAGATCTGCTTCCGGTTGTTTTATACCATTGGCATCAACTGTACATATTGCATACCCCTGTAGAAGGATTAACATTCCGCAAGGCTCATTACCAGATAGAAAAGGGAATCACGCGAAGCAAGACTAAATGCTACTTCAAGATCAAAATCCCGTTGACAACAACTCGCAGATAAATCACTCTTCAATCAGTGTAAGCAATAAATCAAATAATGACATATCGATAGATGATGACCCGAGTTTCAAAATCAAGAAGAGAAAGAATACAAAAGGTTCAAATAGAGTAAAGACAGGTTGTCTTACGTGTCGTAAGAAACATAGAAAATGTGATGAAAACAAGAAACTTTACAACGATGGCAATATCAAATGTAATTACTGTTCATTGAACAACTTAACTTGTAACTGGCCAGATTTTATAAACGTTGTCTCTTCCTCGGGTGAGCTTCAGACTAACAACTTCAGCAATCATTTCATGTCAACAATGTCAAATAATGAAGTGCCGAATACATCGAGCTTTTCAGTGTCAACAATGCCAAGTATCAATAGCTCAAAATTTACATTCCAGGCTAATAACATAAACGGTAGTATTGGCACTTCATTATCTTCCGCACCATCCTCTAATTATGTGACTGGAGGCTCTAGTTATTTTGTTAATAATGATAATTTCATCAATCAGGTACCGACTATAAAATATGAAGAGAAGCCGAAACAAACAAAACCGAAGAAGGCAAATAATAACAGTCTTAATGATAAGAAGAAGTCCGCAAAGCAGCAGGCTGAACATATGGGTGACAATAATAACAATAACCACGTACTAGGCCAATCAAAGTCAATGTTGTCTATAGCAAATTTACTAGACAGCGAATCTTCCGAAAACAATACAAATTCTAAAATGGGTGTTATGTCGCCCAATCTTGGTCAAAACTCCTTTGGATTCTACAAAAATGTAGCTGTGAGTCCAAATCCGCAAAATGAATTGCTTTTGAGTTCAAATGGGTATCGTCATAGTACTACGAATCAAATATTGTCGCCTTCTTCATCAATGGGTAATAATTCTATCCCTTTGGGATCTGATATTGAATCACCTGTAGCGACTTTCAAGACTGGTGTTTTCAATAGAAAAGGATCTAAGAGAAGTTCCTTTTCATCTACCTCTAATAATGGTAATGTTAATTCTAATACATTGAAATCAAAGTCCGCTCACAAACATGAAAGATCAAACTCTCTTGTTAATGAAAGACAGTCATCGCAGTACTTAAATCATAGACAATTACAAGCTGAACATCCTGCTTCAGATACAGTGCCTGCTCTTTCTTCTGCCCCTGTTCCACCACCTCTTGTCACACAAGCTAGTTATCACTCCATGCCTGATCCTGTGACTACTTCAATAGCATTAAGCTCTGCGTCATCTACCAACAAGCAAAACCAGCCTTTAAATAATGCCAAAGTATCTTCTGATGCCAATAGCAGTGATTTCCTTATGAACTTACCTGAATACTCAGCAGTATTAGAGTCAACTGAGCCTTTCAATATCCTTGATTACTCTTTGTTCGATGTTGAAGACAATTATCTTGAACTCCCAGATACGTTACGTGAGTTCATGTATGTCAATGCCCTGAATACCAACTCATACTCAGCAAACACACAGAACAAGTTCCCATTTGAAATCCCACCAAAGGATGTCCTCACGAATTACTTCGTGAATGTTGAGAAGTTGTCTGGTGATAATAACGATAATGCAGATCAGTCAGGAACCGTTCAGAATAAGAACAAACATATTCTTGAACTCAAGCCGGAGTTGGAACTTGTGTTGATCAAGAACTATGTGGAAGTAGTAGGTACCGGATTAGATATCTTCGATAAGAATAACGTTTTTGTTGAACTTGTTCCTGATATAATGAAAAATTGTCCTGCTTTGAGATTTGCAGTATTGGCATTCTCATCTAGGTACTTGGAGACAACAACTAAAGATTACAAAGGTCTTACATTGAGGTTATACCACCAGTCTTTGAAATTGTTGGTGCCTAGTTATAATAACAATGTGAGTACTAGCACAGATATAGTTGCTACTTGTGTCTTACTGACTGTTTTTGAAATGATGAGCTCAGATCCTAAAGTGTGGAAAAGCAATATTGAAGGATGTGCTTTATTGTTGAAGAGTCACAATATTCATGGATTTACGGTAAATCCTGTTGAGCGAACCTCGTTTTGGACTTTTGCCAGAATGGTCATTTGCTGTTCCATTTTGAACGAGAGTGAGACTATCTTTCCCATGGAGTTTTGGTTACCTCCATCTTCGAATATGAATAGGTCAAATTCCAATCAACAGATATATACAGATGATGAAGTTGAGTCAATGTTCAAGATTGAAGGAATGCATGCAAATTACATTGTTTACCTCTGTGGACTAACTGTGAATTTAGTTTATGGAGATCTAGAAGGTGAACCATTCAAGAAAAGATGGATTGACATTTGGATCCTATTGAAGAAATGGAATACTTCTTGCCCAACGACTTTCAAATCGATCTATGAATATGAAGATTCCAAGTATCATTTCCCACGTATCTTTTTCTCAAATAGTCAGAGTATCTCATCAGCCCAGATGTACCACATGGCTTGTATATTAATGCTTTTGAACAAACCACGTTCGTTGAAAAGTAATAGTTTACAAGCTATTGAAATGAACTACGCAGATTCTATGTCCCCATGCTCTAATTCGACGTTGAATAACAATAGAGGAAGTGTTGATATGACTACTATGAACAATAACAATAATTCTAGTAGTACCAGTAGCAATAAGTTACAAAGCAGTTCAGTTTCATACCATGCAAAGAGAATTGTAGGTATATCGATAACTAGCTCTGATTATGCAGCAGGTACAAATTCAATTCAGCCTTTGTACTTAGCTGGGACTATCATGACATCTAAGAATGAGCATGGTGTGTGTCTGGGTGCTTTACAAGGTGTTGAGAAATCAACTGGTTGGAGTACTAAGAGTAGATGTAGGGACTTGATTGAGTACTGGAACGATAATTGAGCGCTTGCTAACTTTTCGCGTTATGTATTTATTTATTTATTTATGTATTTATTAATGATTTATGAGTTTTACAAAGCATGTTTCAATGTAGTATGAAGATATATAAACCAGTATATTGCGCTTTTATAAAAAGTATGTATAAAAACTAAAACTAAAAAATAATTAATAAAATTACAAACTCATGAAATGTATGAAAAAAAAAAGTCAAAAATCAAAAATCAAAAATGTATCACAAAGATAAAATTTATCAGATCATTCAGAGGAGATGCTTTCCATTAAACCTCCTCTGTGTTCGACTTGTTCATCAGAAGCTTTCTCTAAGTCATCAACGTTGGCCTTTCTTCTGAATGAGAATGTTTCTCTTGGGTTTTCGTATGGATACTCATCGGCGATCTTGACGACTTGCCATGGTTTCCATGGGTCACATTCTTCAAAGATTCTGTCCATTTCTTCAAGAGTTCTACCTGCTGTTTCAGGGAATAAGAAATAAATAGCTGGGATCATCATGAAGTTAATTGCGGCAAAGATAGTGTATGTGTAATGTTCAATGTTTTCAAAAGCCACAGGAGTAATCATAACCACCATGAAGTTGAAAGCCCAGTTTGAAGCTGTGGATAAAGCATTTGATGGAGCTCTGACTGATAATGGTGGGATTTCAGCTTGGTATAACCAAGACATACCTAACCAACCAATAGCGAAAAATGTGTTGAAGATGTATAGCATAACAGCAGCAGCGATAGCAGCACCGTTGTTGTCTTTGTAACTTGCAGCATATGTACAACCAGTAAGGATAGCCATGGTAGCGGCTTGACCAGCAGTAGCGAATAACATTAATTGACGTCTACCGAATTTTTCAATAAAATAGTATGGGATGAATGAGGCAAGGAAATATTCAGTACCGTTACAAGCAGCTAAGATACGTGATTTCAAAGCTGACATACCAATATATTGTTCAAAGATAGTACCTGCGTAGTAAGTGATAAGATTAATACCTGTGATTTGTTGGAAGATTTGAGACCAGACACCAAGCATAACTCTTTGGAAGTTACGGTTCTTGCCCTGTGTGAATAAAGCCTTGAAGTCAAAAGTACTAGCACCAAGACGGTTTTCATGCTCTAAGGAGAACTTAATTTCTTCAACTTCCTTGATGACTACTGGGTGGTTAGTAGTGACACCATCTAAAGCGGCAATGACATATGCGGCATCTTCAAATCTTCCTCTCTTGGCTAACCATCTTGGAGATTCAGGTAATCTAGGTAAGAATGGCACAAGGATAATTGGGAAGATCATTTGGAAAGCAACTGGGAATCTCCAAGCGACTTGACCATCAGCGAAGTAGAAACCAAAATCGATCCAGTATGAAAGTGCAATACCACCAGCAATAATACCACCAGAGATCATAACAAGTTTACCTCTCATATGAGG
Source organism: Wenyingozyma methanosorbosa (assembly GCA_030570755.1). Lineage (NCBI taxonomy): Eukaryota > Fungi > Ascomycota > Pichiomycetes > Pichiales > Pichiaceae > Wenyingozyma > Wenyingozyma methanosorbosa. The sequence continues at coordinate 688,681 of JAJLWP010000001.1, forward strand.
TTTAGCACATTCAGATTGCCACATGGGGATAGTAGAAGTGTTCATACCATTACCAATACCAGTAATGACTCTACCAACGATAAGTTGTGCTAAACTGAATGAGGAACATTGTAAAATAGCACCAACGATCATAATACAACAACCTAAAAACATAATCTTTAATCTACCAAGTTTATCACCTAAGTACATTGTGGAAATAGCACCTGCAAGACAACCAACTTCGTAAACAGCGATGGTGAAACCTTGCATTGTGGATTTCGAACCATCGTCAACGGCATCGATCTCTGGGAATGAGCTTCTGAAACTTGATAAAGTTAATAATGAACCCATAACACCTTGATCATAACCGAATAATAAGAACCCAACTGAGGCCATAACAGAGACGATAAAACCTAGTTTGTCTCCTCTCATGTTCATATATGATGGGTATTCACCATCTTGTCCTTCTGGTAAAGAGGCTAATGACGCGCCCTCTGCGTACCCAAGATTGTTACTATAGCTTTCAGGTGATGTTGTTCTTTCTTTGCTGGATATACTTTCACTCATATTGTGTGTTTTCTATATATAAAGCGATTTGTTTTTGTTTGAAATTGTACAAGCACAGAGAGGAGTCAGAATTCATATCAACAAGGGGGATTTACATACTTATTTATAATGTTTTACATTCGTAAACAATCGTCCAAAGGGTTGAATCAAACACAATAGAACCAAGTGCAAAACCTGGGAAAAAAAAGCTAAAAAAGAAAAGTAGCCTTTATCAAAAAACATAAAAACATGTACGCATACGTAAAAATTTCAAGTGCATTGTTTATGGTATATTTTTAGTAAGTGCAGTCTACTACAAGCTTTGAAGTGGAAAATTTTTATCTAATTCATCGTGTTTCACCCCTCCTTGGGACACTAAATGCACTAGTGATTATAATATGTGCACATATCTACACATTCACAGATTCCCCTCGGAATAATTTGCTTCTACTTGGCTTTTCAAGAAGTAAACTCATGTAAAACCTTGTTTTCGATACTACCGTTGTTGTTTATCAACATGTTAAAGGAATTCCAGGTACCTCTTCCCCGGAATAATAGAGTTGCAGGAATTTTAGGGTTTTTCCAAATTAGGAAAGTATGACGTCGTCAGTCTTGGGAAAAGTCGTCATAGTGCATTTAGAGTGTTACATCGAACAAACATTTGAAGAGAACAATTGTAAGGATTTTGCTTTAATTCCAATAGGGAATCCTTCCGCACATTATGTACTAATCTAGAACAATAAAATAGCGCACTCATTCTAACACATTAAGTCGTATATTGTAGTCTAGGTGACTCAATAATTCAGAGTCAAGGATACATTTACTAAATATAGATAATACGAGAAAAAAATACGTTTTCACCACAAGAAATTTGTTGTTGTTCATATTATGCGATTATATAATATACTTGTTTGAAGTTAAATAGAAAGTAGAACAAAATTAAGTAAATTGGTATTTCTTTTTCTAAGTTTATAACAATTTAGTGACCTTACCAATAGCGATAGTTTGACCTTGATCTCTAAGGGTAAATCTACCTAATTGTGGATAATCTTCATAAGTTTCAATACAAACAGGTTCAGTAGCTTCTAAGACAGCGATAATCTTCATACCTTGTTTAGCAAATGCAGGTGGTTTCTTAGATTTTCTGTTTGTACCTTTCTCTAATTTGTGTAATAATTGAACAAAACTAACTTCTTCAATGGCAGTATGGACGTGCATAACACATGAGAAACCAGAAGACAAAATAGATTTCAATTCAACAATGGCAATTTGTGCTTCGAATTTAGTGACTGTCTTAACAGGTCTAGTTGGAGTAGACAAGACGTAACCAGCAGAGACATCTTCTTCTTCAACACCTTTTAATCTTAATCTGACTTGTTCACCACAGTATGCAACGTCGGCTTCAGCTTCAGTTTCGTTATAGATAGTCAACACTTCAACAGGTATTCTGTTTGGCATCATTAACAAACTTTGGTTCTTTCTAACGTGACCAGATTCAATCTTACCTTCAATAACGGTACCTAAATCCTTCATCTTACCAGAGACAGGTAACATGAATGGATCGTTGATCTTACGGTCAGCTAATGGCATGTTGTCTAAGAATTCTAATAATGAAGGACCAGAGTACCATGGACATTCTTTAGGATCAACACGGTCTTTCAAACCAGCACCGGTGAAACCAGAGACTGGCATGAAAGTGACTTCATTTTTTTGATAACCAACACCTTTCAAGTACATGGCTAATTTGGTGGTACATTCGTCATAACGTTCTTTAGACCAAGCAACGGTAGGATCATCCATCTTGTTGATAACAACGACTAATCTGTTGACACCTTGTGTCTTGGCTAAGATAGCGTGTTCTCTTGATTGGCCACCTCTTTCGAAACCAGCTTCGTATTCACCTTTACGTGCAGAAATGACTAAGACACCAACATCAGCTTGAGATGCACCACCAATCATTTCAGAAACGTATAATTTATGACCTGGTGCATCTAAGATAGTATAACGTCTCTTTTCAGTTTCGAAATATGATTTACCAACTTCAATAGTCTTACCATCATTTCTTTCTTCCTTGTTGGTATCCATAATCCATGATAAGTACCAACCTTGACGACCGGCATCTTTAGCTTCACGTTCATATTTCTCAACGGTACGCTTATCAACAGCACCTGTAAGGAATAAGATGTTACCACCCATGGTAGATTTACCGGCATCAACGTGACCCATAAAGATAATAGACATGTGGTCTTTACCACCGAACATATCGTTGATAATGGTTGGATCAAGTTGGTCTTCTTGTTCTTTAGCTAAAGCGTCAGCATTGGCAACGGCTTTAGCGGTTTCTTTAGCTGAAGCTGCAGCCTTAGATTTTTCTTCTTTCTTAATTGGGGCATCTTTCTTTGCTGGAGCTGGAGTTGGAGTAGCTTCTTTCTTCAATGGTACAGCAGCTGGAGTGGTTTCTTTCTTTTCGGCAGCTGGGGCTGGTGCTGGAGTTGATTCTTTCTTTTCGGCAGCAGCTGGAGCTGGGGCTGGTGACTCTTCCTTCTTTTCAGCAGCTGGAGCTGGAGATTCTTCTTTCTTCTCAGCCACCTTCACTGGTGCTTTAACCACACTTGAACCAAGATCTAATTTCAAAGTTCTCTTTGGTTTGGTGTTTAATGTATTAAGGGAAGCTTGTTTTTGCTTGTTGTATTCTTCTAAAGTCATTTGAGGAGCAGCTTGTGGAGCAGGTTCAGCGGCATCAGATCCATCATCTTGACTATTATAAGAGTTATCATAAGTTTGGTAATTGTTGTAACCGCCTCTCTTATTGTATCCACCCCTGTTGTTGTAACCGCCTCTGTTGTTATTGTAGCCACCTCTATTGTTGTTGTAACCTTGGTTGTAGTTTTGGTTGTAACCTTGGTTGTAGTTTTGGTTATAGCCTTGATTGTAACCTTGGTTATAGTTTTGATTGTATTGGTTGTAACCTTGGTTTTGCTGGTATCCTTGGTATTGACCATAACTTTGTTGAGATTGTTGGTATTGACCTGGAATGAAAGTTGGAGCAGCATTAGGATTGTAAGCGTATTGCTGTTGCTGTGGCTGTCCCTGTTGTTGACCTTGACTGTTCAAATTGACATTATTCAAGTCATTTGACAAGTTGTTGGCATTGTACTGTTGTTCCCCTGACATCCTGAGTATTTAATAAGATGGGATTATAAGTGAACTATTGATGTATGAGTAGATTAGTGAAGCTTATGCCATAACCTCAATGTATGTCTCTCTTAAGCTTTGAAATTTTATTGAGAAATCAGAAGGGAAGAGAAAAAAAATTTTAATGGTGTGAAGTGTGTCTAATTGCAGATAAATTTAGAAAGAAAATCCCGTTTTGAAAGGGTTTATCCTAATTGGGCAATCACAATAATTAAGACATTTTATAATGTTGCAAAATGTGTTTTATTACATAATCAATTTTTTTTGTTTATCTTTTTCCAATTTCTCCGCCAGTTTGTTTACAAGCAGGAAGTTTAAGAATTGTTTCACAGTATTTGTTGGGTTACACGTAATATGGTAATTTGAAAAGTGGTATATTACACTTCATATTCTCAATTTTCTCACTCTTATTACATAATTGGCGTAGGATTAGCTTACTCAACTGAGAAATGGATGATAAAGAATATTTACAACCGGGATTTGACCCGCAATCTCTGAAAGTTGCGCAATTGAGGTCTATCTTACTCGATCATGATGTTGACTACCCTTCATCTGCTAAGAAATCTGAATTAGTTCAACTTTTCAACTCCCAAGTTGCCCCAAATGCAGCCTCATTGCTCAAGGAGTTTCAAAAGGATAGTATTCCAAATGGACATGATATAGTCAATGCTGAAGAAGTTCCAAAGAAGGCAAAAAAATCAAAGTTAAAAAGATCAAGAGCTGAAGATCGTGATGATGACGCAGATATTTCAAGAGATAGAAGTCCCGTTCGTTCTCCAGAACCTGTGAGTACTCCAAAATCAGATTCCAAGAAGAAGTCTAAATCAAAGTCAAAGTCCAAGAAACATGATGACGATAGTGATCTTGAAGAGTTAGAATCTAGTCCGTTTTCTCATAAGAACTATTTCCAATCGGGAAAGGATGAAGAAGACAATGAAAGCGGTAAGACAACTCCAAAGAAGGAAGAGCCAATTATCCCACAAAAGCGTGAAGCTGCAGGTAGTGAGTCCAAAACTCCTAAGAAGATGAAAGTTTCCAGAAAAGCCAATATGGATAATACCTTGAGTGATATTAGTGACTTCACTCCAGAAACAAAGAAAGCAAAGACCAAGAAAAGCTCTGATCCTTCAAGATTTGACAAATTTGAAAGTTCAGATCAATCATTTGACGAATCTGTGCTTTTGAACTTAACGCCAGCTAAGATCAAGAAAACTCCTAAGAAGAGTACTGAGATCTTAAGCTCTTACAAGAAATCAACACCTTTAAAATCTTTAGTTTCAGAAACTGACTTCAATTCTCCACTAGCTGGAGAGACTAATGGAGAGTTACCATCATTTATAAAAGGAATTGAAGAAGAAGTAGTTGTTGAGACTAAGACAATCAAAGCCAGTACCCCAAAGAAAGAGAAAACTTTAAAAGGTCCAACAACACTTTTATCTACAGAAGATGAGGAAAAGCCTAAGAAAAGTAAGAAATCAAAGAAGGTCAAGGCTGACAAAGAAGAGAAGAAAATACCCGCTCCTGAACCTGAGGTTGAGAAACCTGTTGTTGAAGAGAAGAAGGAAAAGAAGAAGGAAGAGAAGCCTGTTGTTGAAGAAGCAGAAAAAGTTGATACCCCTAAACCTGCTGTCTCCTCAATCCCAGAAACTTCATCTTCCCCATCTGTTGGAACCATTCTTCTTTGGACTCTTGTATTCATTGTATACTTTACCTTCCCATTTGTACTTATAGGTGGCTCAATAGTGAGAGAAATGAAGGTCAACAAGGGATTCTGTGGCCTTGAAATTGATGAGCCATTGAACTTACTGAAGAGATTTGAAATGGATGAGAAGAGTCCCTTCATAGCATCTGCTATGTCCTCAGTGGAAGACTTCTTTGAAACAAACGTCAAGCCAAAACTTACTTGTACTCCATGTCCTGAACATGCTACATGTAAGAAATACTCTGTCTTAGAGTGTGATACAAACTATATCTCCTACCAACCATGGGAGTCATTGTTTGGTTTGATCCCAGGTAAAGAAATCTGTGTTTTTGACGACGTGAAAAGGGAGAAGATGAAACAAATGTACAATTACGCAACTGATATTCTTCATAGAAAGAACGGTCAAGTGTTCACATTTGATGAACTTCACGATGTGTTGTACAGATTGAGACCACAAGGTATGTCAAAAGAGGATTTCGAGAGTTTCTGGTCTGGAACTTTGGAAGAGTTGGAAAATGATTCGAGTATTTCTGTTTCTTATGGAACTGAAGAAATAACTTCAATTGAAAATCAAGTCCCAACTGACTTTGCTTCAAAGACAAGTATCGGAACTAAGAAGAAGACAAAGTTATTCGATCAACGTCCTCCACCAAGCTCTACCTTCAGCGGTTGAACACCTTCAAAACAATTTTAATCAGCTAATGAAACTTCTTGTGTTATAATTCAGTTTTTTTTTGCAACTATCACAATATAAAATGTCTTTCTCTTTCTTTAATTATTAATCTATACTATTTGTTGTTTTATATCTCTCTCTTTTTCTTTCTTATTTTATGATAATCTTTCTTTTTCCATACAAGTTCTCTCTTTGTTTAATGATCTGTATAGTGAATTTTTAAGTACTTTTATGTAATTTTATTGAATTTAATCATGGATTTATAAATTTGAGACGACATTTATTGTGTTTTGTTTGATTTCTATAGATTTCACAAATTTAGTTTTCATATACAATACAGTAATAAGTCTAACACTCAATAACTTTTCTGCTTAGTATTTTATTAGTGACCTAAATCCTCTAGATGACCTCAAAAACATCGTCAATTCAAGCTAATGTTTGAGGCAATGTATAATATTCAGTAAAGCTACGGACGCTCATATAAAAATATTAAGCCTAGAGAGCGAGAAAAAAAATTAAAAAAAGAAATCGACGGCTGCAGGATTCGAACCTGCGCGGGCAAAGCCCAAAAGATTTCAAGTCTTTCTCCTTAACCGCTCGGACAAACCGCCTGAATATACAGAAGAAAATCTTAAGCCTTGTCAGAAGAAATTTAAATTTCGGATTTTTTGTTTGCGTATTTCACCCACTAATGATGGTGTAGATGACTTATTCTGCTACTCAGTCGAATGTATTGTACCCTTGGAAATGTTTATAAGGTAGAAGACTAGGATAGCTAACATGCAAAAATAGTTATAGGAGCTTTTTGGGCAATTTTGATCATTGATTTTAAAGGGAAAATCCGAGAAGATAGAGCAAATCGATATCGGAAATTTGAAGAAGTGTAGATTTGCAGAACGGTCTTTAGAAAGGTGGGTAGCGATAACTAGTTTATGCTAATTTATATCCGAGTTGTCACTTGAGTAGATGAATAGTTCAGTGAATTGATACTAGTTAAACACTAAAGGTAGGAATATTAGAAGTGAAATTGGACCCGAGAGTAGAAAATGGTGAGAGCAATAATAGCAGAAGACGGGATCTCAATAAGAGGTCAGTATTTTACACTTTCAGATCCGAAATCAACCGCTTCACCAATCAGTTGTTGTTTCCCCGCTACAGCTGATCCACATAATAGTACGTATACTAAACCTATGACAATCCACATATTATAGACACCCTTTACTGACTGATATAACTAACAATTTACAGACAATTTAATACCGTATAAGAATATTTTGTGGGTTGATGAAATATCCACGAATGAAGTCGAGTTATCCTTTGTTTCTTACTCATCAAGCGGAACACTAAAGCCATCAACGATTAAATTGGAGATAGAAGATGAGTATAATACTCTTTCAGGAAACGCAAGTGTCGATTCAGATGCAAGGGCTTCATTAACCTCACTGATAATGTCTAAAGCATATATGAATTCTCAGCCACAAAAATCCGCTTTGGTTTTAATCAACCCACAGAGTGGTAAAGGTCAGTCTATTAAACTATATCATGAAAAAGTTGAACCAATATTGAGAAGTGCAAGGTATAAAGTTGAGCTGATCAAGACTCAGTACTATCAACATGCTATAGAGATCGTTAAGAACATGGATATAGATGAATACGATATCGTTATATGTGCATCTGGAGATGGATCCCCACATGAAGTGATTAATGGGTTATACCAGCGTGAAGATAGAGTCGAAGCATTTAACAAGATTGTCGTTACACAATGCCCATGTGGTTCAGGAAACGCCATGAGTTTATCCTGTCATAATACATTACTTCCCGATCAAGCTGCATTGGAGATTATCAAAGGTCATATCGTGAAACAAGATTTAATGGCCTGTTATTCGGAAGGTGAACCAGGAGTGAGATTGTCGTTTTTGAGTTCGACTTATGGTATTATTGCAGAGGCTGATATAGGTACAGAATGGATGAGATTTTTAGGTAGTGCAAGATTTGAACTAGGTGTTGCTGCGCATGTGTTTTCGCGTTCCAAGTATCCATGTAAGATTGCAGCTAAGTACGTTGCAAAAACAAAAGAAGAATTAAATGAGTTTTACTTGAAAAGTCTGAAGGCTAAACCACAATTGCAAGATGTGAAAAAAGATGATTTCAAACTGAAGTATATCACTCCAGGAGATGAAATCAAGATAAACTCGCTAGATGAAGGTTGGGAATGGGTAGATCAAGATGTAACCAAAAACCTGGGTATATTCTATGCTGGTAAAATGCCATATATTTCCAAAGACACAAACTTCTTCCCAGCATCATTACCACAGGATGGGACTTTTGACATTGTGATCATGGATGGTCGTGCAAGTATTTGGCAAACAACAGATGCGTTGCTGAACTTGGACAAAGGATTGCATGTTTGGAAAGACGATGTTCAGCATTCAAAAGTTGAAGCATTCAAGTTGATTCCTATGCCACAGTACGGAAAGAAAAGTGTTATTTCTGTCGATGGTGAAAAATACCCATTTGGTCCATTCCAAGTCGAGATACTAAAAGGCATCTTGAAGACGGTGATGTGCGATGGTAAGTATAACGAGACAGGATTCCAAGAGAGAATATACTCTTAAAAACTACATATACATAAATAGAATAATAAAAGGCTACAATATTCTGCTCAAAGGTAAATACATTGGAATTGAAATAATATATATATATATGTAATTAGATTACTAAAATTATTTCTTGGATTTGGTATTGTCATCATCTTCATCTTCATCCTCACTGTCATCGACTAGGAAAGTGTCATCATTGACTGGTTCTGGAGCAACTGCAGCTAATGGTTTCCACTTGCTGTCTTTTTCAGCTTTTGATTTATCTGAAGATTCTGTGGCAGCAGGCTCATCAGCGGCAGGGACACTTGAAGCAGCACTAGATTCAGCAGCTGTGCTTTCAGTCACTGGTTTAGATGGAAGTTCAGAGTTTTTCTTTGAGTCAGGATTGAATGATTTATCAGAAGCTGTTTCGTTATCGTGAAGACTGATGTTTGACATTCTATCAGTTACATGACTGGAGGATCTCTTTGAGTCAGTGCTGTTTCTACCACCAAAGGCAGAAAACAATTGACCACCTACACCACTTCCATTCTTGCTACTACTAGAGGAACGTCTTTCATCGTTCGCTTCAGGTTGAATCTTCTTAGCGAAATTACCTAACCAACCAGAAACTTTAGTTCTAGCTTCATCAACACCTTTTGTAACAGTATCCAAGAAATCTTCTTCATCATCATCGTCATCATCATAGAACTCTTCTTTTTTCCAAGTAGGTTTTCTTTGTGGTTTAGGTGGTGCTTTCTTATTGCTAGTTGAGCCTGATGATCTTTGGCTTTTCTCATATTCTCTAGCTAATCTTCTCGCTAAAGCTTCATCTGATTCCAATTGTTTCTTCTTCTCAAAGGATTCACGAGATGGTAACTTGGGTTTGATCTCTGGAGTTGGGATTTCAATTCCTGAATCAGGATCTGATAAAAATAACAGCGCATTGAAAGCAGGATCTAAGTAACCTTGAGATGCAATCAATGCCATCTTGATATACTTCTCCTCAATTGATGGGAATGCATCTTTCAATTCCTTGATTGTCTTTTCAACTTGTGATAATGGACGAGTTGGTTTAGGTGGTGGTACAGCTGATGCTTCCTTATCTGTTGTCTCAGATTTTGATTCGGTAGAAGTTGTAACAGCCTTTTCCTCAGTTTCTGTTTCTTCCACTGGTTTAACAGTTTCCTCTTTCTCACTCATTTTAGGTCAATCAATTATAAAATTGTATGAATGTATTATCAATTGATTTATAAGTGTCAATGTTATTCAGTAACGACTCTTCAACTCATTCTAGAATAACACTCATCCCTCTTTATTATCATGTCATTCAAATCTGTGGGAAAGTCCAGGCGCAGAAAGGGAAAAATAGATACACCGCATCACGTGTAAAGATGCGTTTCTTTATATTATTTGATTGTATGTATTGAGTAGTAGCAGTGTGGCCTAATTATATACCTATATATAAACAGCAAATGAGTGGACAAGGAGAACAAGGAAGAATACACACATGCACATTGAAGATATACAAATGGTGAGCCGAAAAATGAGGGTAGCAAAGAGTATGAATGAAAAAAATAGTATAGGAAAGCGAAGTGAGAAAGTTCGGCGGTATGCAAAAATAGCATTAGTTTTAAAGTAAACATAGACAGCGGTTGAATAATGTGCGTATGATATGAGAGTGTGTGTGTGCGTATCGTATGGAATGGTATGTGTCAATAAAGAGAGTAGCAGCGATGAAATGTGAATGTTGTTAAAGGAAAGCCATTGGCGCTGACTAAATAGAAGGAGTGCGAAGTGATGTATGTTGTGATTGATGAAGTGTTTATGCTTTCATGATAATTGGGAAAAGCAAATTGATTGGGTGATGTATAACAAACGACTCAATGACAATAAGATGGTATGTGTGATCAATTAGTTGAATATTGTCTTTCCGTTTCTACACCGGAACTTCTACCATACTCTTCTGTGTTACCATTACTTGAAGAAATCTCAGAATCTGCAATTGTGGTATCATCCCCATCATTGGAATGAAGTGTACTATTACTCTCTTTACTCCGTAGCTTTACAGCTTCATCTTGTTCGTGATTTGTCTTTTGTTGTTTCAAATTGAAAGCCATAAGGAATAGATCTATCGTGACACGGAGAGTATACACTATTATATCTCCAGCGATGAGCAATAAGTAAGGTGCCATTATAAGCACAGCAATACCGAACTACAATATGAATGTCAAAATGGTTAGTATATTTGAAAAATTTGAAAATTTTGAGCCACATGGGGCTCAGATCTGATAGCAAACTTCAATCAGATTCAAGGAGTGAGTACTTACAGAAAGATAGATTATCACTGTTGAGATAAAGTTGAACAGTGATGATATAGACTCACTGTTCACCAGTTCATTAATCATGTCAGGGACCAATTCAGTCTTCATTCAAGTGGTTATAGGAAGCAAATATGTGATATAGCAGATGGGTAAATCTGAAATGACTGTAAAAAAAGGATGGATTGCAGTGTTGCTGTTCCGGAATCAAATGGCTTGATGATTTAGTGGTGAACGTAAGGTTAATCGCAGTGACAAATTGTAGCACACGCCTGTTATGACCAAACGGTGTTGATCCTGTTCTTCTAATACAGAATGATGCTGTTCTTAAAACTGATTTGTCAAGTTAAGATAGATAAGAGAAGCAGCTATAACACATTATCAGACATTTATCTAGAACAATAAGAAAAAGAATTTTTGTAGAAATTTAATTTCCCTTTTCAGAGACAGAAAATTTTTGTTAGAGAGAAAAAAATTGTGAGTGATGGGCTTTAAGTATGTGAGTGTTACTATCCATTGATTTGATGCTTGTTACAGTGACATACTCCATAGAAATACACAGCAAAGAACAAGAGTAGAGATGAGTTCAAGATTAGAGTTGTACTCACCAGAAGGAATCAGAGTCGACGGACGTAGATTCAATGAGCTAAGACAGTTTAATTGTCAGATAAACACACATCCAAATTCATCAGATGGTTCATCATACGTACAACAGGGAAATTCCAAAGTGATATGCCTAGTGAAAGGGCCTTCTGATCCAATACTGAAATCACAAGTGAACGCCAATGGACCAATACTCAATATCAATTTAACGGTGCCTCCTTTCGCCACACCTGAACGTAAGAAAAGAAGAATGAGAAACGATAAGAGAATTCAAGAGTTGTGTATTAATTTACAGAGATGTTTCATGAAGACTATCATACTGAAATCATACGCTAGAACACAGATAGATATAAACCTCACAGTGCTTTCATTAGACGGTGGATTGTTGAGTTGTTGTTGTAATGCCATTACATTAGGTTTAATCGATGCTGGTATTGAATTATACGATTACATTTCATCGATCACCATTGGTATTTACGATCAGACACCATTATTGGATTTGAATAACTTAGAAGAGTTAGATCTCAGTTTTGTGACAATTGGTACCGTGGGAGACTCAGATAAGTTGAGTTTGATACTGTTAGAGGATAAATTACCACTGGATAAATTAGAGGTTTTACTCAGTTTAGGTATAGAAGGATGTCATAGAATCAAACAATTGATGGACGAAGAAGTGAGAAGATTCGGTATGGATATGCTTAATAAGAAACAGTAATATCATTTATCAAAACCTAACCATATACATATTTATTGTAAACTATTTATTGTCTATAGAATTCAGTCAAGAAATTGTTTAAAACTTCTTTATCTTTCTGAAATAATCTTTACCTATCTTTTTAACCCTAGATGTAGTTCTCTTCAAGTCTTGAGCTATTTCATTAGAAGTACTCATCATTTCCTTTGGTGAGACGTTCTTATATGCATAGGCTACGTTAGGACCTATTAATGAAGAATCGTTTTTGTAGTTTTCATGCTGACTATTCGTAATAGTGTAGTTCAACCAGTTGTTCAAACCTGTATTGAACTCATTGATTGCTTCTCTTTGTTTATGCAACTCAGCCAATTTGTCTTCTGCTTTGTTAAGTGCCATGATACGATTTATATCACATCCTGGAACGATGCTAGGAGTGACAAAAGTTATCTTATCAGGTATTTGAGCAGTAGATGGCGGTGCTTGTGCTGCATTGGCAGTCAATGAAGACTTAGATCCTGTCTCTTTGAAAACACCAGCATTGTTGACCTGTGTATTACTCGAGTCATTTGTCAGTGTTGATCCATATGAGAAGTTTCTGTTATTCGCAGGCATGGCGGTTGAGGTAGGTGTAGGGAGACTAGGAGTTGATCCAGTGTTGTTGTAACTTTCTGTTATAGAGCCTGTTCTATCCTTAGCTGCTTGTGAAAGCACAATGTCCTTAGGTATCAATGAACTGTACTTCCTTACTGGTGCAGGAGGAGTATTCGCAGGATATGAAGACATCAAACCTTTCGGAACAGGAGGTATTGATCCAAGAGTAGCCGCATCACTACCCATTCTACTACTATTGGAGTAACTACTAGGATCAAAACTGTATTCTGATGGTGCTTCTGTTCTTATGGTATTCATTGTGTTCTTCCTTATGAACATTTCTCTTGGATCAACACTGCTACCTCCACTCACACTTCCATCTTCATTACCATTCATGCCATTGTACGAATGTGTATCTTGTGCAAAATCATCATCGTCTTCATCGTCATCTGAGTCTTCATATCCAGGATGGGAAGGTTGATTTTCGAAACTAGAGTTGAAACTGTTATTTGACGAGTTCAAACCTCTTACTCTGTCGCTGCTCTTTGTAGGAGTAGAGTTACTAATATTCGCACCCGAGGATGCTACTGTAGCGGGACTCTTTATATTGTTGACCATGGAAGACTTACGTGAGTATCTTCCAGTAGATAAAGATCCAGAAGATTCAGAGCGTTCTAGTTGCGAAGGCGAGGATACAGAATGGTCATCACCATCATGGCTTCCCACATCCACATAACTTTCATCGTTCTCTTGGAATGAAAAGTTTGATTTAGTTTCTTCATTGTCAACTGGAGTTTGTTCCATTGTTTCTGTCTCTGCCACGTCTACTTCTGGTGTCTCCTCTTGTATACTATCAACATCCATTGTATTACCACTTGTGTCGTTATCCTGATGAGCTGGTTCTTCAAAAGAAGAGTCTTGTAAGGGTTGTGAGTCACTATCGGGCACTTCTTCTTCTACTTCTTCAGGTTGTTCAGACTCACCTACAACAGGTAACGGATTTATGAGTAATCTGTCACTAGGAGTCATAGGATTACTATAAGTTGGAGTGGGGTCTTCAATCTCGACATTCACCTCAGTGTCTTCATCATTGTCAAAATCTGTCTGTATCTTAGTCAATACTTCTGAGCTTGTTGACTTACTCTTATTATGTTTCACTCTTGCTGTTAACTCTTCCATTTTCTGCTTTTGTAATCTGATTTGTTCCATTGCGGAAGTCGTTAAGTTGATATCGCTATCATCTTCATCATTGATTGAAGAGTGGTAGTCTTCGTTATCGTCCACATCGTTGAAACTGTCATCTTCTTCTTCCTCTTGGGCTTTTTGTAACTCTTCACTGTCTTGAGTCAATGATTTCGTCAGATCAGCAGCCAATTCATCCAGTGATTGACTCAGCTGATCCGTAAGAGACGTGGTTCTAGAATGTGACAATATTTCATCGGTATTATTACCATGAGTTGATCTGCTTAATGTAGCCTTGAGTAAACTTGGTGAGCTTGGTGATCCTGTGCTGTGTTCATTTATAGATGGGAATCCACTAATTCCTGATGGTGTAGCTGGATTGGTATAGCTATTCACACTACTGATACTGCTGTTCTTATTATGGCTCGTATTCAACACGGATGATGAACTTAATGATAAAGGTCTCTTATAATCATCATTATCGTCATCTGAATCATCACGTGCGTATGGTGATGACGTTACTTTTGGATCGTTATCTGAACTGGACATTGTGTGTTGGGGTATGTTTGAAATATTTTTAATGTAAGCTGATTTAAAAGAGAATGTACACGGTGCTTAAACGAGTGTCAGTAAATTATTAACTGATTGATTGTCCTATGATACAAGTCTGGATGAGTAACGCGTATATACACTGTGATTCTATGATACAGTGACTGTATATGAGTATAAGACGAGTGATGGTAGATCAGAAGAAAGAAAAGTATATTACCGAACAATGCTTCCTGTCTTCTCTTTTGTTACTATAAACAGAAGCCTTGATTTGATATTTCTCACTACTCACTTTTTCACACACTCACAAAATTTTTTTTTTCTTCTTCTTCAGTTTTCTTACTTTACTTGATTACTTGAAGTTTGTTTCTTTTACCTGTTGTCTGTATACCAG
The DNA here is from genome assembly GCA_030570755.1 of Wenyingozyma methanosorbosa. Classification (NCBI taxonomy): domain Eukaryota; kingdom Fungi; phylum Ascomycota; class Pichiomycetes; order Pichiales; family Pichiaceae; genus Wenyingozyma; species Wenyingozyma methanosorbosa. Next base: position 703,689 of record JAJLWP010000001.1, read on the forward strand.
TACGAGACAGGGATCGCCTGAAGTGTCATACACAGGTATGCATGCATGCTATAAGAGAGTGTGTTAAACATGTGGTAGAATCAGGAGATGATACCTCTTACAAGTTTAGCAAACTAGGCTTATACCATTGTTGATACTTACCTTTCCATTATAAAGGCAAGACATCCATTTCAGGCAATAGTATTGATGCTGCTGTCTATAACTAAACTAGTTGATCAACGGACTCAGTGAATGGGAAATTTCTTATATGATGATCTATTTTTACAAATATACTTATCTACATTATCTGAATAACTTTGAAGAGTAACAGTATCTGATTAGAAATTTTTCATTCATTAGTTAGTTGATTACAGTTATAGAAAGCGTAGTATTACTGTCGAGAAATCGGAAGTAATGCCATCTTTAGTAAGATCCCAAACCTGACTACTCAAGTAATTGACTAAATACAAAACCTTGTCGTGTCATTAATTATAACTATACATACTTTATATACCACCACCGCATCATTCATCACCTACAGGAATCTCATCTTTTAAAATCTGTAATAATTTGACTCTTAATTCAGTAATATCGTCACCTCTCAGTACATCACTTACGAAATAAGCATCAATGTCTAATTGAACCATCTCTAGTGCACCCTTTAGTACACCACATAGGATATTCGAGTACCATAGTTCTTTCATTGCTATGCCGTCATCGGGTAACTCTACGAAATCGGCTAATGGATTCTCATCAAATATCAGAGAGAAAACTTTGATATCATGAGTATCATGTGATTGTTGTAATTGTCCTTGATTCTGTTGTTGAGTCTGTAACCCCTGACTTTGTCCTTGTCCTTGTCCTTGCCCCGTGGATTGGCCTTCAACAGGGAACTCAATCGCAGGCGTTATGTTCAAGAACATCTTGAATGCAACTTTGCTTATTATCTCTGCTGTTTCTTTGAAATTTGAACAACGTGGTAATTGAGTAGAAGACAAGAATTCTTCAATTAATCTCATACCTATATTCTTACCCATTTTGAATAATTGATTATTCACTTCTTTATAGTCATTTTGCAAATCATGACATAGTTGTGATACAATTGATCCGTATGTTAATGTGAATAACTCTGAGTTCTGTATAAACATAATTTTGGTAGATAGTTAGTACTGATTCAAAATTCAACGTGTCTGGTGAGTAAATCATTTCGACATGATAGGGAATTCCTACTTACTATTTTCTCTGTTTTATTTTTCCATATATCATCTCCAAGAGCTTTTATCTGTCTTGACATTGTGTATAAGCGATATAACTATTAAGTATAGTAGAGTAGTAAGTATATAAGTAACAACCTTAACACTGTTAACCTCCTCTCTTCTTAACATTGGAAATTCTCTCTGATTTTCTCAGAGTCTCTCAATCTGATGTACGTTGATTACATAATCTTTAGATAAGCCGAAACGTTTATCTCATTTCCGTCCTATCGAAGCTCTCCGAAAGATATGCATTTAGATTACATGCATGTAAACAGTTACTTTACTTTACTTTACTTTACCAGTTCCTGGACGTTACTTGACTATTTAGACTCATTGACAATAGAGATAGAAATAACTCGCTTATAGACTTAGAGTATAGACAATTACACAATGATAAGAATTTCAAGCAGATTACCAATCAGATCACTCTTTAGATTAGTCTCGGTGACTCAATCTGTACCATCAAAGAGACTATTTAGTTCAACTAGTTATTTAAACAGCAGAGGAAAAGAAATTGGATTTGTCTTTGATATAGATGGTGTGCTATTACGTGGGTCCAAGGCTATCAATGGTGCTAAGGAGACTCTCCACAAATTACAAGAACTATCTATCCCATTCATACTATTCACCAATGGTGGTGGGATCTCTGAGTCTGAGAGAATCGAGAATATCAACAGTCGACTCGGGTTAGATCCTAAATACCAACTGAACAAGAACCAAATCGTACAATCTCACACACCAATGCGTACTTTGAATAAAAAATTCAAGAGAGTCTTGGTTGTGGGTGGACCAGCAGATAAATCTAGAAGAGTGGCTCAAGTTGACTATGGCTTTGAACAAGTTCTAAGACCTATTGATATCATCCGTGCTAATCCTGCAATATGGCCATTTCACAAATACACCAAAGAGGAACTTGAGAATTGGGCCTTGCCACCACATATCTCAAAAGTTGACGTTCTTAATGATGAGAATAACGTTCCTATTGAGTCTATATTCGTGTTTAATGATCCTCGAGAGATGGGATCTGATATGCAGATCATTCAAGATTTGCTTAATTCCAAAGACGGTAAATTAGGGACAATCAAAGATATTAACACATTAGATTCAGATTTGGGCAAGCCTGCTATACCTATAATTTTCTCTAATAATGATTTCCTATGGGCTAATGATTATAAATTATCAAGGTTTGGTCAAGGAGCGTTTAAGATTATGGTTGATGCCGTATATGCACATGCTAATAAAGGTGTTAAGTTACAGAGCACAGTATTAGGCAAGCCTGAGAAACTCTCATATGATTATGCACATCATGTCTTGATTGACTGGAGACGTCAATTGCATAGTGGTGAGTCTAATGATGTCAATTATGTACCATGTTTACCTGAGTTAGGCAAAGAGGTTGAAAAATCACCATTTGAAAGAGTTTATATGGTTGGTGATAATCCAGCAAGTGATATTATTGGTGCAAATAATTACGGATGGGATAGTATCTTGGTGAAAACTGGTGTTTTCCAACCATGGCATTTTGAAAAGGATGTCGAAAAGAAAATCGCAAGACCTACTCTCGGTGTATTTGAGAATGTCAAAGAGGGTGTTTTTACAGCATTAATAGAGAATGGTTACAGTATTTAATAATATAATTAAGTATATTCAGTAGTCTAAATAGAAATGAATAATAAAAGTAAAACAAACGCAAAAACCAATAAAGAGAAGAAAAACCAGTAAATAAAAAAAATGAAGCACAGGAAACCAAAAGCAAAACAAAAATGAGTATATATATAACGTTAACGTTGGGTAAAAAAGCATGTTATAAAATATGCATTGTAAATATGATGAATGTATAAATGAATGAACGAATGAATGAAATAAAAGTCTAAGCAAGGTATCTCTAATCTATCTTATTTCCAATTAACAAAAAAATCAAGTATTTAAACTTTAGATGAAACAGTTTGTTCATTTTGTAATTTTAGAGCATTACGTTCATGATATTGATTTTTACAATTTTCTAAACCAATACAATTATGATTTTCTAATAATCTATGCTTTGAACAAAATTTACCATTACAAAATGAACAATCACCAACCATTCTTAAAAATTGTGAATTACAACCTGTTAATGTACATTTATTTGATTTTTTACTTGATTTTCTTCTTGATTTAGTTGGTTTTGTAGTAATGGTAGCTTGTTCATTTGAATCATCGTCTATAATAGCGCAGTCCGATGTGGTAGTTGTAGTAATTGGTGTCTCTTCTTTCTGTTGTTGTTGCTCTTGTTGTTGTTGTTGTTGTTGTTCGGGTATAATATCCGAGGATGTAAGGTAAATAGTTGAATTTGATGCTGCGGTAATACCATATTCATGTAAAGTTGATGAATATTCCATCTTTTTACCTGAATACCATAATTTAATATTTGAAAATGGGAATGAAATTGGAGCTGCTACTAAAGCAGCAGCTTTTAAGTCTTCCACGGTCGAGTTATCAGGGATAGTAACCGAGTATTCTATTATATATATGTTAGTAACATGCATTTAACATATGACAACTCACTATCATAACCACTCATACTTGATACTTCCCATTACTACTCATTTCATCCCATTTAACTTCTATAAAAATCATGAAAATGAAAAAAAAAATTTATAAGTCAGCTGATAAGGAATGTAAGCAGCAACAAGTACAGTACAGCACAGCACAAGATAAGAAATGACAAGGAGATTTCAAGTGGATAAAGTTCAAGTTAACATACCAGTTTCGTTATTGAGTTTAATAGACACTTTCATTGTTATTAATGTTGTAGTTATAGCAGTTGTAGATATGATATGATATGAATAATATAGTAAGAGTAATATAATAAATAGTAAAAAAGAAGGATAAGTGTGATGATCCTTGTAGATAGATAAAGAAGGCAAAAAAGGGCAAATGCAAGTGCAAGTGCAAGTGAGATGACTGATTTTTCCGTTATTTCTATTATTATCCATTTTGATCGGTGCAGGGGTGTTTTTCTGCTTTTCTAGTTGGTCTCACCAGCCTCTTTTTTCTTTGTTTTTATTTCACTTGCCACTATCCAGGTAAAGTATGTGGCTGAGTATATTACATAATCAACCAATTACATAATCAACAGTTATAAATGGCAGAAAAAGAGAAAATTTATTGGAAAAATTTGATGAGTTGAGTGGGTGAGAAGTATGTAGATAAGTTAGTTATAGTATTAGAGGTATTACTATTGCTTATCTGACTATACTATTAAGTTAATCAATATACAATCAATAAACTAATACTACAAAAATGGCTGATTTTATGAGAGGTCCAAATCCAAGACAAGCTGCTACTGAAAAGGAATCATTTACTAAGACACCAGCTTTTAAAATTTTACTCAATGTTGGATTATTCGTTGCTGGTGTTTCAATTTTACAAAGTCCATTAGTTGATTATTTAATTCCTCAATTTTAAGTTACTTTGAGATGATATGGTGATTTAGGTTCGGTGGTATGAGTTTTTTTTTGACTACTTACAAAGATCAAGTATTAAGAAGAATGACTAAAAAATCAAACGTTTGCTTACCCACTTACCACCACCTACTTTTCAACTTATTTATTTATTATGTATGCTGAAATGACATGTATATAGAATATTAATATATTTTAAACAATATAACTATCTATACGTTGTATTATAATGTTTTATCTTACTTGTATTCAATTTTTAAAGAAAAGAAGTACAATATTTATCTTTCTTTTTTTATATTATCTAAGAGTATTGAATAACTGTCTAGAATCAAGGTAGCTAGCTAGCTGATGGAGAGAATAATCACACTTCAGCATTCGATGATCAACATATTCAAGTAAATAAGTAATAATAATAACAATAATCAAAAGAAGGAAAAAAAATTAAGCTAGTAAAATAATGAGAGTAAATTAAAGTAAAAGATATTAAGACAGTTTTAAGTAAAGTGGTAGAGTAGTAGACTAGTGAATGTAATTTTGACTTGTAGCTTGTAATTAAAACCAGCATCATCATCATCATCATCATCATTGCTATTGCTATTGCAATCCTTTTAAACTACTTTCATGATGTTAATACAACATATAAAGCATGTAACATACCTGGAAACCAGACAAAGATACATAAGATAATGTTAATAAGTAAATCTCTACCAGCACCACGTTCCATAAAGACAGCTAATGGTGGTAATAAAAGGGCTATAATGATAATAAAGTATGGTTAAGTTAGTATAAATTGTTAAACAATCAATCAATAAATTTTTGTTATTTCCGATTATCCCCCTTGTATCGGATTATATCATCCATTCTTCTCCGATAAAATTCTGAGGGGCGATTATTAGGGGTAGGGAGAGGGTTCATTAGGTGGTTAATTAAGATCAAACTGATTGAGATTCTGTTAATAAAAGTAGAATGAAACAGGAGAATTGATGAAATAGTAGGTGAATATTCTGCAAAAAATAGCAAAGCTAAGCAATAACATACTTGCTTGCTATAGTCGGAGATATCATCCTAGTAAGCCAGTACCAATGTAATACTACTTCTAGTCCATCAATGCACCTCATAACACAACTCAATTGGCCATAACTCAACTCATACCCCAATGCTAATACACTACTCACACTCCCAGGCCAAATTCAATCGATTTTCCCCCCTAACAATTTCCCCCTTCTTTTCCCGAAAAACAAACACAGAGAGAAGAACACATGGTACTATTCAACACACACATAGAAACAACTTGAAAACAAACTCAATTGAAATAACTATACATACCAATAATAACTGCAATGATTTTTGAAGCACCCATTTTTGTTATTTGTTAAAAAGTTTTAATTGATTTGAGTGAACTATTAAGCAATACAATATAGTAAAGTAAAAGAAATAGTATGTATATAAATAAGTATACTACTACTACGCAACAAACAAAAATTCCCTTTCCTTCTTTTTCCTCTACTGCAAATTTGTTTATTTTGAGAAAGAAGAGATTCTTTTTCCCGAATTGGTTGGATTGCTTTTTTGGGAAGTGTCTCATTTTATGACAATTGCCTTTGTTGTACACGGGGTAGTAGTAATTAGTGTATTGGAATGCTATTTGATTATGAATATGGTATATATGTATGTATGTATGTATGTCTATTTGGTTAGGTTATGCAAACTGGCCAATAATCTTTGAAAGTGAATCGTCAATTCCATTATTTTCGTATCCTTCTTCAATAACGTATTTTTGATCAGGTGATAACTGATGCAATACTTCACATGACCAACCAGTCACAAGTAAACCAGGAGGTCTTGATCCAATTTCATTAACGACAAACTCTAAGTCTTTCAACCTAGTTCTCACGATTCTTTGATCTGGTGATGATGCACGTTCTATTATACACACTGGTAAATTCTCATCCCAGTTTTTCTCCTTGATAAATTTCGGAATCAGCTCTACGATTCTATGCAATGCCATTAAAAAAACGGTGGTTCTTGTCTTACAGTACTCTGGTAAGTTTGGTATAGCTCCTTTTCTTCCTGTTCCTGTACAGATGAGGACTTGATCAGAGACGTCTCTATGTGTTGCCGGGATGTCTGATACAACAGGTGCTGCTAATGCTGATGTGAGACCAGGTACTACGGTAGGTTTGAATCCGTTCTCAGTGAAAAATTTATATTCTTCACCACCACGACCGAAAATGTATGGGTCACCTTGTTTCAACCTTATTACTTTCTTTCCTGCTTTACATGCTGATAATCCAATGGATAATAATTCTTGCTGTGCTGCTTCTGCATTACCTGGGAACTTACGTGCGATAAAAGTCTCGATGTGTTTTGGTATCAAGTTGAGGACTTGTTCAGGGACTAATTTGTCCGCAAGCACCAAATCAGCTGAGAAGATCTCAGAAATGGCACCGAGGGTAAGTAATGAGACTGAGCCTGGTCCTGAACCAATCAATGATATAGAGCCTTGTTTTCTCTGTGTTATCAGTTGTTGATTCGTATTAGTGGATTCGTACTCGGTATATGTCTTGGAAAATTCCTCTACTGATAAAGTGGCAAGTTTCTTCAATGGGAAATACTCTATTGTCTGTGCTAACCATCTTGCTCTTTTCAATTTCTTTTGCTCTTCAGACATCTTGAACTCATAGATCATAGAGTTCAACTTGTTATTCGTCACTAACTCATCATCATCTTCTGATCCTATCAGTTCTTTCAACTTGGATATCTCAAGATCATCCTCTTTTTGAATTTGTCTTTTCAAATTACCAATGTTCTGTATAATTTCATCCAAGTTCAGTGGTAAACTCTTCACTATTTCTCTTCTCAATCTCGAAGCTAATCTACAACCATTACCATTTGTAGTAATACCCATTTGGAAATCACCTTTGGTGTATGTAGACAACAGTGTAAAAGTACAAAATTCAGGTGAGTCAATAGTGTTTATCGGTATTCTTAATTCTCTACATTTATGGTAAATGGCTTCTTTTAAGTTGTAATTACCATTGAAAGTGACAAAACATTTATCTACTATACAATTGACTTCGTATCTACCTACTTTGCATAAATCTCCCATTTCAAATTCCCTTTTGATCCACTGAAGCATACCTGTATTCATGTAATCCTCTAATGTAATGTAATGAGACTCACTGAGTTCTTCGGTGATTAATATTGCCTTAGCTCCTGATTCTATAATACTCTTGATTCTCGAGACTGCGAGATTTGAAGAACATCCTACTATAAGATGCACCTCGTTCTCACAATTTAGCGCAGATAGAAGTTTTGATGGCATTTTTCAGTTGGTTTTCTAGATATTTGAGTATACTACCTATCTTACTTCTACGTTAGTTTGGTATTCTTCACTTTGAAATATATATATATATATATCCAAAAGGTAAAGAGAGTGGAAATTATATTGTTACTAGATAATTTTTCATATCTTATCAAACCCCATGCAGAGTGTGGCAGCGTAAGGGAAAAAAAAAATATTTTTATTCTCCACCTCTGTTTACTTCATATCACGTGATATAGTGTGATGGATTACTTTGTTTCTCTTTGTATTGGCTGTGCTGTGGATTGGGGATTATGTTGATTATGTAATATAGAGTATCTAACTATGTATTACATAATCAAACCTTCTACTAACAAAAATTTTTCAGGTATCAAATTTTAATTTATATAGCAGTGGGCTGATATTGTAGTATAGTGTAGATGATAGATTGCAGAGAGTAACTAAGATATATACAAGAAAATGGCACCAAAGAGACCATTAGGATTAGGAAAGAAGGCTAAAGACCGTAAGAAGCAGAAAACTGTCTCTCCAGAAGTGGAAGAGAAAGCAGTGGAGCAAGTATCCAAGACTGCGGATGCAGAAGAAGAATCAGAGGAACAACCTAGTAATAATCAGATCACTGTGGAGTTAGCCGAGGAAGTCAACCCTGATGATCCACTAGCGCAATTATTTGGTCTGTGGAAGACATGGGAAGCCTCGGAGAAAGAGAATGAATTGATCTTGAATGGTATAATTCATGAATGTGATAGAATATTGAGAAATGTAGAGACTGAAAAGATCAAGTTGAATTCTAAATTTTACTCTACTTATGCCCTGGCATTGTCTGAAATAGCACCTTTTTACTCCTCGAACGCAGATGAAGATGAAGATGAAGAGGAAAAACAAGAAACTACAGAGGAGAAAGTATCTGACTTTTTCGATAACGCATTAGAGAGAATTGAAGATGGTTTGGAGAAGTTTGAAAACTCACCAGATTTACTATTCACAAAGAGTAAGATTTTAATGTCTCGTATACCATTGGAGTATATCTCTAAAATGACAGTGGATTCTAATAAGAAAGAGTTCCCAAATATCAAGAAACTACTAGATCAAAGTTTAGAGACTTACGAACTTGCTTTTGAAGAAGCTAAGAAGGCTAAGAATTATGAGATATTCGATAAGTCCGTTCTTGATATACTAGACTCTCTTGATGATTTGCTTGATATAATAGACAATTTTGGTAAGGAGAGAATCGAGGGTATGGATAGTGAAAATGAGGAAGACGAAGAGGAAGACAAGGAAGAGGATGAAGATGATGATATTGTGAGTAAACTCGAAGAGAAAGAAGTCGAGTTGAAACCTACTCATCCATTGCATAAGATCCAGACTGATGACAAGTACAATTCTTGGTGGAGAGACGAAATAACAAAATTACTCGAAGCTATTAAAGAAGGTGAAAGTGAGTCACCTGACTCCAAGACCAATGAAAAAGATGAATTGAAACGTAATATCTGTAAGAAAATCGGTCAATCATACCTCATGGAATCTGAAGAACCTGTCAGTATATTTACCTCCTTGAAGTACGACAACGATGGTGATTACTCCGAGGAAGGCGAGATTAATGGCCTGACTATGAAAGAAGCACAAAAAATCGCTAAAGATTTAGTCTCTACGGCTATTGATTACCTCGTGCAATCATACGATAAAGAAAACCCACAAAGCTGGGTTGATATCGCGGAAGCCGAGATCACTATGGGTAACTTATTTGAATTAGACAGTCCGGAGCAAGAGTCCTGGTACGCCAAGGCAGAGAAGAGACTCAGAAAGGCTAATAACGCTACTCACGGTAAGTACGCAGACATACTTGATAACCTAGTTAACAATAACTAGTTACATAGTTACATAACTCTTACATAATCGCAAACACTCACACTGTTTATATTTTTATCACATAAATTTCCTAATTTGTCATTTGTAAACAAAAAATTTAACGTGAAACAGAAAAATTGTTTGTTTGTGTAAGTGAGACTTAGAGAAAGAGAGAGAAATTTTTAAAATTTGTTAGCAGGTTCAGTTGATGGTGTAGTAGTTTGAATACAGTTAGACCAGACATCAAACTTATAAGTACAGAGCTCTGTGAAATTGGGATCAGTAGCCAGTTACAATTAAACAAGTCATACATTTCTTTTCCATTAGTATCAACCCCCTTTTGCATTATACCCAACACCATCAACATTCATTTGGATCAGATCGTAGTTTGCTCCCATTTTTACCCACACTATTGATCTGTTAACCACTATTATAAAACTCACTAAAGTCATTCGCTTACATACTTAAGAACATTCACAAGTACATTTCTATCTAGTACTAGTCAACTTTTCAATTTTCTCATCTGACTATCTACAGGCTTAGCTAACCATTCATCCATATTCATATACCCCCCCTTTCGTACCGTACCTTCTGATATATCAATTTTTCGGAATTTTTGGGGCTTTTTTTTTCAATTTTTCAAGAATTCTAAATAAAGGACATTTTCGGCTTAGTCAATATTCTAATTGCACTGGTTATACATCAATTACTTAGTATTGGCTGGAATTTCACACCACTAGTATTCTAGTTCCACGAAACACAGACACACACTCAAATCATGGATGTCGATTCGCCGAGTTACAATCACTCTGATTTACAAGAAAATGGTGCTGATATCATAGACTCACCTTTGTTCACCGTGAAGAATAGAAAATCATTCTCGTCGAATGACTTCTTGAAACCTATCAGCATGAACGATTTGAACAAATGTGACACTCAGGAGGATAATGATAACTCAAAACTAAATTCAAATTCCAACACCACTTCAACTCCGTTTAAGAAACATGGAAGATCCAACTCTTTGAAAAGACCATTTAATTTGAGTCCGAGAGTTGATTCTCCAACATGTAGTATACTCACAGCTGATTTCTCACAAAACTTCCACGTTAATAACAAGACAACGTTCAATAACTCACACCCTAAGAAAATCTTGTTATCTAGTATGACATCTCAATACAGCGGGTCCATGTTTGATAAAGATGAAGAAGCAGATAAAGAAAACAATAGTGGCATGACAAATAACTACTTTCGTGTTCCTGGAGCAGGACCATCCCATTCGAGATCCAAGTCTCATCATCAACTATTCCATTTCAAGAGCTCGAGTTCCACTACCACCAATAATTCAAACACATCTACTGGGAAATCACATTCTCGTAGTCATAGTCATAGTTTCTTTGGATTGAGTAGTACTAGTCATTCAGGTAGGAAAACAGCAACGTTAAGTTCATTCAGACCACGTCATTTACGCTTACATTCGTCTGGATCTGCATATATTCCTCCTCCCACTTCTTCAAATTCCATTTCATCTCCTCCTGCAAGTAATAAAGTAAGGCTGCCATTCGACCAATCACTACAAACACAGCAACAGCCCCTAGAGCAGCCTTCTTCCCTTATGACTTCATTTGCAGTGAAATCAAACATGGAGCTAGATATCAAGACAGAACATAGCAACAACAGCAACGAAAGCATTGAGCTTTCAAGTACTCCAAATATAGCACAGTTTAAAAACATGACACTGGATTTACTAGCGGTGGCTAGTCCAGAACGCAATGGTGATGATATAGATGAAGAAGAAGCAAATATTAGTTCACTGTCAATCTCACCAGAAACGCATAATATACTCAAGAGCGATAAAAAGGGTATATTAAGTGATAAAGAGAACAAGAACCTGAGATCCATATCTGATTCACATATGTTTACTAAGAATGGATCACTATTGAAAAGTTTTTCAACAATGTCACAAAAAATGACAAGAGTGGATTCTTCATCGTCTTCCTCGTCATCATGCACATCATCAAGTTCTTCATTCTCCGATGCTGAAGACTTCTCTGACATAGAGACAAATATTAATGACTATAATGATGATTATAACAAAGCTGATCAAACCGTTGTGGAGAAAGACGACGGTGACAATACATTTACTGCGTATAAAGACGATGAGGATGAAGATATTGAGGATGAGGATAGTTCTCAAGGATCGATTTCATCCCCATTGCAAAAAAGAACATACATGTCTTCATCATCAGTTGCTTCAATCTCTACTATGACTGCTGGATCCACTGCATCTTTGAACTTACCTACCGCAAGCACCAATTCACTACTAGACGGAAACACTACTACTTTACCTTCCAGAACAAGCAACGATCTCAAATTCAAATTACAAAGAGCCACATCGATGATTCAGTCTCCTTCGGATTTACAGAAGAGAAGAGACAAGTCATTGAAGATATCTACTAATTTGGCAAATTCAGGAGTTTACCTAAGTGATATGTTATCTGGTGAAAGACAAAACAAGAGTGCTGGTGTGGTACCTAATGGTTCATTAACTTCATCATTACAGTTCAATAAATCCTCTGGCCCTAAAGCTGCTTCTGCTTCTGCTTCTGGATCGCCTGGGTTTGGGTTTAACTTACCACCTAGAAGAAGACTGATTAGCAGAGATAGCAACAGTGGAGTCACTACACAGTTAACTTCGACCATCAGCGGGCTTAGTTTCAAGTCTAGCACAGAGAGTTTGAAAGAGGAGAAGGATACCTCCACGCAGAAGAAAAACATTTATGGTTCACTTTCATTTGCTTCGGCTTCTATGACTTCATTACCTTTTGGTCATAGTCATAAAAAATCATTAAACTTGAGCTCAGCAACGATCAACGAGCACCCTGTGGCAGAAGGAAAGAAAACCAAGATCACTACTACTACTACTACTACTACTACCACCACAGCAAAATCACCAACAGAGCCTTTGTTTAAAGACAATTCCATCTTACCTTCAACGTCAATCCGCACATTCTCTGTTCCAGACTGTATGCTCCCTAGAATAGACGTTGAACAGTTTCACGAACTATTAGTCGCTTTTAGATCATCGAAGAAAGACGAAAAGAGTAATGAGTACTTGAAACACTTCAATGATATTATAATCATTGATTGTAGATTCGCATATGAGTTTAAAGGAGGACATATTGATGGCGCATTAAACATTTCATCGAAGAAAGAGTTGGAGGATTTGATGTTTTCTGAGGATATACTATCCGTTAGTCCCGTTGATCAAACCAAGGCTCATAAACACACGAAGAAATTGGTTATTTTCCACTGTGAGTTCTCTTCTCATAGAGGTCCACTCATGGCGAATAATTTACGTACTTGGGATAGGTTTTTGAACAAAGATCATTATCCTAATTTATACTACCCAGATATAGTGATTTTAGAAGGAGGGTATAAGAAATTTTTTGAGAAGTTTGGATTCTCTTCTGATTTCTGCTATCCTAAGAGATACATCGAGATGGATGATCCTAATTACAAAGATACATGTGAGCAAGAATTAGACAAATTGAGAAGAGATTCAAAGATGAACTTGAATCGTAGTTCGAGTAGTTTGAACTTGAATGCTAGCAGTAGTAGTTCAAGTACTAGCACTATTGGATCTAGTTCATCCAGTGGGTTTGGTCTAAGACGTTGTATTACTTCGACTTCAGTGTTTGGTGGTAGTGACAATAACAACAACAACAACAACATGCCACCAATTCCACCATTTTCATTCAATAGCAGGAATAGCAGTATAAGCAGTATCACGAGCACAAATACTAGTATTTTCAACGATAATTTTACTGTGAGCTCATGTACTTCGAGAAAGAATTCTATCAGTGGTAGAGGTCTGCATGAACGTTCTAAATCCAGTAGTATTTTCGGTGGTGAGAGTAATAATAATTCTCTGTTTAAAGGTGGTTCATCAGTGAGTTTGTTTGATGATAATAGTACAAGTTCTAGAATGGGAGATGATATTTTTTCAGATGGTAATAACAACATGGGTAATTTCGATTTAGATTCCCTATGTGAAGAGAGTCCTATTTTGAATAAGACGATCAACTTGAAGATGTCAAATGGTACAAGTAATGCAACTACTAGTACTTCTACTTCTACTTCTACTACAACAGACGAAAAGACATTCAAACAGCCCTCGATATTACCCATTTCCAAAAGTAGATTGATGCTGCATACGAGATCTAAGACGATATCTACCTTCAGTGGAGTACGTCCTATGCTCCCTACTGGTTTTGGAAAGGCTATTTCTATGACAAACACTAGTAGTACCAATGGTACTAACATGACATCACCACAGCAACAAGGACATAGGAAACATCAGGATACTCCTATACCTATGACTAAAAAACGGTATATGCATTAGGTTAGATAAGTTTCTATTTTGTTATGAACTATATACATATGTAATAATAATACAATGACGATTTGACGAAGTAAGTGGAAGTCGATACTACTAATTATTACTAGACACTGATTCATTACTACTGGCACCAGAGTATCGTAATTCTCGTTCCCTGCATTCTCTTCCACCAAATTCAGGTACTTTCCCCCATCTATTTAAAGGCCATACGATCCAAATAGCTTTACCAATGACTAAATTCGATGAGACAGGACCGTAGTTATTTGAATCTATTGAATGTGGGTAATTATCTCCTTCTACCCATAGATGATTCATCGGTATTAAAACTTTTGATCTTGTATCTGGGTATCTAGGAATTATAAGGTCATTCTGTATACCTTTTATACGTTTTGTATATATGAGTTCTGGATTAATAGGTGATCTTAAGAAAACGACATCGTTTATGTGAAGATTAGAAATATCTCTCATGTTAAATTTCCATAGTAGGACGTAATCTGATGTTGTATGAGATGAAGCTGTTGTCTTAGGGTTAAAAGTTGGGTTCATTGAATTACCTTCTACTTTACCAATGTATACTACATGATCGCTTATTTCGTATATCACTGGGATCCAACTGAGAAAAATAAGCGATCTTGTAGCACTGTATTTGAAATACGGCCTGTATTTGTTGAACATTGTAGTGGTGGTGGTGGTGGTGGTGATGGCCTACTTAAAGTTATGTAGGTCTATTGCTGAAATAAATAGCACACTCATAGTTAACTAACTAACTAACCCACTTACTTCTTTTATATGCACGAAATTATTTTTCTCAATCAATGGAGTAGAGTGGAGCCTGGTAGATTTTCAAATAATAATAGTTTGATTTTTCTTTAAGTTTCTCTCTTTATTCCTTTTGATTTATAATCTATTGATTACCTACTATTCCTCACTCAATTACTCTTCTAGTATACTTATAAAGACAACTATATAAATCTTCAGACCAATTACTACTTACAATGACAGTTTCTTCTGATGATTACAAGGTATGTATAAAACCAACCAGAGCGAACTAGTAAGCTTTTTTTTTGAGAATACCCATTACTAATACACTTAAAGTCAGTTTATGCAATCCCTTTACATTGTGAAGGATGCGTTTCATCAGTATCAAAAGCGCTAGATTCACTACAAGGAATTAAATCATACGATATTGACCTAAAAGATCAAAAACTCACTGTTTTGGGATCATTACCACCCTCTACGATAATAAATACTTTACAGGCTAAGACAGGCAAAGACCTTATTATTCGTGGATGTGGTGAATTAAACTCTGCCGCTGTGTGTATTTTAGAAAGTTTTAGTCCTGAAGATATTAAACAACCAGTGAAAGGATTAGCAAGAATCGTGAGTATTAATCCTAATGAAATATTAGTAGATCTTACTCTGAATGGTGTTAAGCAAGGAATGTATTATTCTAGTTTTAGAGAGAGTGGTAATATTTACAAAGGAGCTTTAACTACAGGCAATTCAATTTTCAATTTTCCTAAACCTATTAAAGCTGAAACACTAAGCAGTAACTTCTCTACCAATGAAGAAAAATTATACTCTGCTCAAGAATTTGTCAAGATCCCCAAAAGTATAAATGAGTTGATTGGTAGATCAATGTGCGTATCTGAATTAGCAGATGGGAAAGTAAGTGCTTCTAGTTTATGTGGTGTTATTGCTAGATCAGCTGGGGTATGGGAGAACGATAAACAAGTTTGTTCATGTACGGGTAAAACGGTTTGGGAAGAACGTAAAGATGCAAAGGCAAAGGGAATTAATTAATTAGTAGTTTTAAAGTTAAATAGTAATAATGTACATATACTTATTTAGTTATATTTAATCAATTTTGATATTATCTATGTGATTCATTTCTTCTTTGGTTAATTTATTCCTTATTGAGTCTTTCTTTATGCCTTTTGATGTAGTTGTGTCATCTCTATCGAATTCTAATTCATTAGCATCACCTTGAGTGGTCTCATCATAATCATTATCATCCTCATCGGCTTTCTTCTTACTAATAGCTTCTTTGTCTTTCTGTTTATCACTTTCTAATTTGTTGATCTTTGATAATAAAACTTCTAATTCTTGATCTTCTTCAGGGTCTAATTTCCTTTCATTATTCTGTTTATTACTTCCTTTCTTAATATATTCCTTTTTTGATTTCTTTGACTTAGTGGTGGTATCCTTGGTATCCTTACCATCAACTTCGATCTCAATTTCGTTATTCTTTTCAGAAGTACTACTACTACTACTACTACTACTCTTTAAAGATCCGATACTTTGTGAATTTGAATCATCAATTTCATAATCTGATAGTTTTAAAGAAGATTCTTTCTCAGGTAAGAATTCTATAATTATGAATGCGAAAACTATAAAACATAGTAAATAACCTAGTAATTTACGTTGTGGAGTAGTGAAGTAATTAACTGGTAATTTATCCAATCTTTTATTCCTCGGTTTTAATTGATATGGTCTTGGTAAATCATATTTCTTCTTAAGTGCTCCTTGCATTTTGTGTATATATTTGACTTGTATTCTGTGCTTGGTTGGTTGTATCGTATGACTCTGGTATTTTGTGATAAGATAAACAGAGATGTATTATTATTGGAAGAAGGTAAAAAAGAAATCTTATGGAAATTATTTACACGGGTGAAAGTGCAGATAAGCTCACTCTCTCACTATAAAATTTTTTTCCATTCTCAACTATTTACTTAGACTTCTTTATACTACTTATGTTCTTCTTCTTCTTGAAGTAGAATTACTTGAATACACAGTATTACTTAAATACCAATAGTGCATATAGGACACGAAATACAAGTGAAGGACTCAGTTGTTTTTCATGTCTTGTTTAGTGTACTACTAAAACACATTCAATTTTTTATATGATGAATAATTTAATTGGGAATCTCTCTGACATCGTTAATAATTTATAACCATGGAGAAATCAATGATTATTAAATTCTGATACTTGATTGATTGTGTTTGTGATTTAGTATATTTCTGGTATAAAGATATGTAGATGATGATGATGATGATTACTTACAAACTTTTTTTGTTATCGACTATTTCGAAATCTTCATTTAGTTGAGAACTTACCTTATCGTACTCAGTACCTAAGTTATTAACTTGTTTCTTTAAAGTAACGAGATCGATTTCCTTTTGCTTTAAGACTTGTTTCAATTCTTCATATTCTACGAGTGTTGTTGTAGGAGTAGGAGTAGGAGTACTTCCATCTTTATCAACTAATTCTAATAATTTTGACTTATTCTTAACTATTGATTTAAGTAATATGACAATTTGTACAATTGCTAAAGCAAAGAAATCAACAGCACCAGTTATGTATAAATTACGTTGTGCGTAAAATCTTCTTAATCTAGAATCCCAAGGATTACCACTTAAATCACCATGATGATGATGATGATAATGATGATTTGTATTACCTATTTGATCTGAATTAGCATTCATTTCAATAATATCATCTCTTCCATTGTAATAACCAGGAATGGCAATTCTTAAAGAATCAAAAAACATTAATCCAATTATGAATCCAATAAAACTTATTCCAATTCTGAAATGTAAATTTGATATTAAGATATATGAAAGATTGACTATTTTAGATTGAATCTTGTGTGGTAATGGTAGGACTAATAATGTTAGTAATATCATTTCAGATACTAATCCTATAAAAATTAAGTTCATTTGCAAAGACATTGTGTGTGTGTAGTTAGTTGGTGTATTTCGTCTTTGATCTAGTAAGTTTTTAGTGCTCAATTGAGTAGTATAAAGAGTAATATACTAGGTAAAGAAGATGAAATTCATATATAACAAACAAGCCTTGTGAATGTGAAACGTAAGCAAAGCATTTTTGTTAAAAGCAGAATTGCTATTTTCTCAAAGTGTAAGGATGTGTTTGTCTATTTTTTGATAAGCGGTTGTGGTTAAGTGGCTTTTGGCTTTGTTTTTGTTTTTTAATGATTATTAGTATATGTATATCATATACATTTGATACACAGTTGATACATTAATATACTACACCAATATTACAGTAAGTAAAATACAATTAATTAATAGATTAACCCAAAATAAATAATAATCCTTATATAATTTAATTATTAATTAATTAAATAAAATAAACCCAGCGTCATATAAAAGAGAAGTAAGTAAGTAAGAAAGTAAGAACTTAATAAATCTAAGATCTTTCACCTCTTAATCTTCTTGCTAATTGAATATCTTTCTTTTGAATAGTAACTCTTTTAGCGTGAATAGCACATAAATTAGTATCTTCAAATAATGAAACTAAGTAAGCTTCAACAGATTCTTGTAAAGCACCAATAGCAGAAGATTGAAATCTTAAATCAGTTTTAAAATCTTGTGCAATTTCTCTAACTAATCTTTGGAAAGGTAATTTTCTGATTAATAATTCAGTAGATTTTTGAAATCTTCTAATTTCTCTTAAAGCAACGGTACCTGGCTTATATCTGTGTGGTTTTTTAACACCACCTGTAGATGGAGCTGATTTTCTTGCAGCTTTTGAAGCTAATTGTTTTCTTGGGGCTTTACCACCAGTAGATTTTCTTGCTGTTTGTTTTGTTCTAGCCATTTTGATTGATTGATTGATGATAGAATAAAATAGGATAAGATAAGATAAAATAAGATAAGATAAAAGAGAAAAACAAGGAGTATATATATAATATAATAAATTTTACAAGGAAGGCAAATTTTCTCAGTTTCACAAATTTGTGTGTTGATAAAATAAAATAAAATAAAATGTTTTTTACTAAAGTCATGTAAAACCTTAGCACTCAGATAAATTTAGTGATGATATTTACCATTCTGGTGGTAATTTGCAGTACTTTGTTTTCTTAGCTACTTAGCTATCCACATACTTAAGGATTGAATTTTACTATGAGGAAATTCGCGAACTTTTTTGTTTTTCTTACTATGTCATTGTTAGGGATTATAATTACCCAATAGTGGGTACTTCATAGCACTAACCAACTTATCCCTATACTTAACCATAGAACAACCTAAATAACGCGATTTTATTGGTCAGTTTCATCAATTTCAAAGTAATTCACTTTTTTTTAAAAACAATTCTATAGTTTGTTTTTAACCCATTTTTGATTATTTCCCGCAATTGCCTTCTTATTTTTATTAAACTGTTAAAAAAATTCGCCTATATATAACTAAACACATTTCCCCTTTTATTATTTTTACTATTTGTTATTTGCCGTTATCTTGTTGTAGTATAGTTTGTTAACTAGTTTTAATTCAACTAATTTAATATAATATAATATAATATAATAATAAAATGTCTGGTAGAGGTAAAGGTGGTAAAGGTTTAGGAAAAGGTGGTGCTAAAAGACACAGAAAGATTCTTAGAGATAATATTCAAGGTATTACAAAACCAGCAATTAGAAGATTAGCAAGAAGAGGTGGTGTTAAACGTATTTCTGCATTAATTTATGAAGAAGTTAGAGCTGTTTTAAAATCTTTCTTAGAAAATGTTATTAGAGATGCAGTTACATATACTGAACATGCTAAGAGAAAGACAGTTACTTCATTAGATGTTGTTTATGCATTAAAGAGACAAGGCCGTACATTATATGGTTTTGGTGGTTAAACTGGTTAATATAGTAGTTCTCTAGTAATGTTATTTATTAAATAAGATAAATAGGTTTAATGGAAATGGGTTTTATTTTGATTTGTTTTGTTTTGTTGTTGATTATGTAATTATAGTGGAGTGGTGCATTTCTTTGTTGTAGGCTGTGTAGAGTAGAGTTGATTATGTAATTGATTATGTAATTGGTTAAAAGGGTTTTGAGATTGCCTTTCAACTAAAAAAAGATTACATAATCCAAATAGACAAATAGAAAAAATAGACACGCCCCTCACTTCTCTTTCTCTCACTCAAAAAATCCGCCCACTTCCCACTGGTTCCCTCTGGTTCCCACCAAACAAACACCTCACACCTCTCATCCACCTCTCACAGCAAAAAAAGCAAAAAAAAAACTTTTCAGCAGAAAAATAAAAATTTGTCATCTGCTTCACCAAATTCACCAAATTCACCAAAAGCTGCTCTTAGCAAAGGGAAAGAAAGGGCTATAATTTTTTTTTTTCTTCTTTTTAATTGCCATTTTATTCCCTTGTTCTTCTTCTTCTTCTTCTTCTTCTTCTTTCTTTTCCTTTTAATCAACAATCCACATCTTTATTAGTTGAAGTAATATATTAATTAGATTGATTAAAGTGTTTATTACCATATAAATACACTTTTATCATCAGATTAATTAATAAATTCTTCTTCTTCTTATTTATATTATTATAATAAAATAATAATCAATACTTTGTTCCTTTGAACTTCAACAAGAACAGTATATTATTATTTTCATTATTTTAATTTTATCTTATTCAAATCTTGAATTTGATTTTATCTATCATTGAAAGGTTATTATTCATTTTTATCATCTATTACATTTATTTATTATTGAGATATTAAGTTATCTTGATTTTAATACAACCAACAAAACCAATCCAGTTGAAAGAATTTTACTTAATATACTACTACTAGTATACTTATTATAAAGAATCACAAGGAAATACGAACTTTTAATTAAGATTTGCATTTTCAATTTCAATTTCAATTTCAATTTAAAGATTCTGTTCTAATTTAGTAGTTTTCAAGAGGTTCATTTAATATAAGAACCACTTCCTTTTTTACTCTTCTTTTTTACTTTCACTTTACCTTACCTTACCTTACCTTACGCACACCTCACCTTACCTTCACTTTTACTTTTTTCTTTGCTTTTTATCACAAAAATGTTACAACAACAACAACAACAGATGAATAATGGTTATGATGTTAATCAACAACAACAACAACAACATCATCCTTATATACCTTATCAACATCAACAACAAGCAGCTCAAATTCAATTACAATTACAAGCTCAACAACAAATGATTAATAATCAATATTATTATGATTATTATCATCAACAACAACAGCAGCAACAACAACAGATGAACTATTTAGATCAACAACAAAAGTTGAACTTTACATTACCATCACAAAAAGACCAACAACAACAACAACAACAGCAACAGCAACAACAACCAAAAGAAACTGCTACTACAGGTGGTGTTTCTTCAGTACTTGATTATGAAATGGATCAAATGACAAGATTTGTCTGTTGGTTATGTTATGGTTTAATGAAAAGAAAGGATAATCCTTCTACAAATTTTAATCAATTAGTTAATCAAGTTTTAGTTGCAACAAGATTACCAAAATCAACTATTATATTATCATTATTATACTTATCTGATAAGATGAAAAAATTAAACAATCCAATATTGGATGATAAATTAATTTTTCAAAATTTGATTATTTCATTAGTTTTGGCTAATAAATTTAACGATGATAATACTTTTAGAAACAAATGTTGGTCAGATGCAACTTTATTACCTGTTTCATTAATTAATTCATTAGAAAAAGAATGGTTATCTACTATAAATTGGAGATTACATTATAATGAAGGTTTCCAATGTATTGAAGATTGTTGGAAAACTTGGTGTAATAAATTTCAATCAACTAAGAATGAATTGTTGAATTTAAATTATTCACCATTAAAATCATTCAGTTACAATACCACGCCAACTCATTCATCACAATCTTCTCCTATTAAGTATCAACCACCACAACAGGCTCCACCACTTACATTATTATCTCCTCCAATTTCATTACATAATAATAACAAAGAAGAATTTATCAATTGTTCATATTGTTTACAAAATCAATGTGATTGTTATCAATCATCAAGATCTAATTCATCAAAAATTACTCAAATTAATCAGACTAACAATAACAATATTGGATTTTTAAAATCACCATCAAGTTCATTGTTTAGTGAAAAATCTCAATTTTCACCACAGTTGAATCAAGGTCAAGTACAACAATTACAACACCCATTAATTCAACAACAACAACAACAAAATAGTTGTTCTTCACTCAATTCATCACCATGGTTTGATCCACAACAACAACAACAGGCTAATACAGATTATTACTCAATGTATCGCCAACAACAACAACAACAACAATCAAATTCAAGTATTGGTTCAAATAATAACACCAATCCAACTACTTATTCGCATACACAACCATTTTTAAAAGTTCATTACCCAAATATCTACAATAATAACATTCTCGATCAACAACAACAACAGCAACAACAGCAGCAACAACAGATGATCGATAGTAGATACGGTGGTAATGCACATCATGGTCATTCAAGTAGTATTTCATCAGGTTTGAATATGAATTTCACTGGTTATCATAATCAGCAGCAATCACAATCACAAAATCAACAAGCACAAGCTCAAGCACAGCAGAATTATAATAATGAGTATTTTAAAATAGGACAACAATTTCATCAACATCATCAACAACAATTACTTAATCAATCTCATTTCTTAAATGGATTTATTGGTAATAATGGTGTTAGTAATGTTATTGGTAATTCAAATAATGGAGATTATTATTATAATCCTTATTTAAATACAGCTAATTTATACTGTACTCCTTCTGCTTGTTAATTGGTGATATTTTCTTTTTCCTTTCTTTTGCTTTTGCTCGTTTTATCGTTATATTTAAATGGAGTTCACACAATATATATGTTAGTTACTTACTCCCCCCTATCTCTTTACTCTTACCTTTTCAGACACAAAACTTTTTCTTTTTTTTACGTTATAAGTCATTTCAACTACTGACTTGGTGGTACTATTACTACCACCCCTTTTTTCTTTTTTGATTTGATTTTTTTTTTAAAGATTATATATTATATGGGTGTTCTTTTATAATAATAGACTAGTATATTATTTTTAACTTTAGTTGTTGTAGTAGTAGTTGTAGTCCTGAAGTAGGTATTTTTGGTGACATTAATACAGCTTCTTTGGATCTAAAGTCAGTCACGTGATTGAATCTTTTAAGAAAAAGCGAGAAAGTTGAAATTTCTCTTTTTGATTTAAAAAATCAATGAAAACAACACGTTAGTTAGTTCTAATTACCTTTTATACACTTTGAAGGTAGATATCAAAAACACAGACACAAAATGGATGAATCTAATGGTATGTATAGCATGTAATTGAAGTGATTGAATGACATGAATAACTAACTAATTAGTTAAAAAGAATTATATACAATTTTACAATTGTTTTATTGTTCAAAATACAAAGAAATTATAAATTTAAATTCAAATGATTTTATATTTAATTTTAAATCAAATGAATTTAGATTTCAAATGTATAAAATTCGTAGTTATTTTGCAATAGGTGATTATGAAAAAGGTTTGAAATTGATAATTGAAAATGTTAATTTAATTAATAGTGAAGATTGTGATGAGAAAGATGTTTTAGAGTATGAATTTAAATTATTGAATGCTTATGGTTCATTTTTAAGCACTGGTGATGGTGATACCATTGAAAGTGTTATTGGTGAAAAGGGGGAATTGAGTAGTGATTTGATTTATTATATTATTGGAATGTATTATATCAAATCAGAAAATTTTGAAGTAGGATTTAAATTATTATCAGAATCATGTGATGAATTATTAAATTATATTGAAACTGTATCTATATTGATTAGTATTTCATTTAAATTAAAGAAAGAATCATTTGCAAATAATTTAATTAAAGATGTTAAGAAACAACATATTAATGATGATAATTTATTGATTAATTTAATGAGTTCTTGGTTAGAATTGAATTCAAATTCAAATTTAAATTCAACAAAATCATTTTATTATTTATTTGATGAATTATGTTCAAATGATATGACTGTTTCATTCAAGAATCTTATTTGTTTATTAATTGCTAATTTAAAACTACTTCAATTCCCTGAATCTAAGGAAATTTTGACTAAAATTGATGAAGAAATTGGTGATTTTGAAACTTTGTGCAATAGTCAACCTAAATCATTAGTAATTGATTATTTGATTAATAAAATCAGTTATAAATTAGGTAATGTTGATGATGAACAAAGTGAAAAAATTGAAGATTTAGTTAAAAATTTAACAAATTTAGATCCAAATTGTGAATATTTATTAGATTTAAATGAGAAATCAAAATTATTTGATTCTATAGTTGATAAATATCAAGTTGTTTAACTTAAATCATATGTAGTTAATAAATAATGACTAGAGTTATTAGAATTTTACCTGATTTGTATGTGGTACTTACTTACTTATTATGCTTTGTTTATAACAATGGTACAGTACTAACTTGACAAGAATAGAAGAGATTGTGATAAACGCGAGGTTAAAGACAAGATTCATCATATTTTACTCCTTGTTGAAAATGGGATATTGAATGGTGATTCAATTGAACTTGTATTTACATCGACATCGTGTATTAAAAGACGTAAAGTCATTAGTAGTAACTCACATTATTATAAGTTTCCTAATTTAAATCCAACAAAGAATATTCAATTTATTAGAGTTATTAGTATTTTAAAGATAATTTACAAATTACAAGAGAATATTACCAAAAGACAAATTTTTTATAACAATGTTGAATTATTTGATAAGAAACAGGTTAATTCAGATGTTATTTTAGATAAATTATGTTATAGTTTAGGTGTAACTAAAGAATTTCTTGGTATTTTACCTTGTGTTAAAGGACTTGTTTCAGGGAGGTTAAACATTAGCTATTCTGAACACAAGGTTTGTGTTAATGAATCGAGTGAGTTTCAATTAATTCCATACTTGCCTGATTTCCTAACTGATTACGAAGTAGATATACCAGAGGGAATAAAAGAGGTGCTTGTCGTTGAGAAAGAATCAATTTTCACAAAATATACAAGACAAGAAGATAATAATACAATAGTTATCACAGGAAAAGGATTTCCTGATCGTTCAACTTTAATTTTT
Organism: Wenyingozyma methanosorbosa; assembly: GCA_030570755.1. Classification (NCBI taxonomy): domain Eukaryota; kingdom Fungi; phylum Ascomycota; class Pichiomycetes; order Pichiales; family Pichiaceae; genus Wenyingozyma; species Wenyingozyma methanosorbosa. The sequence goes on from JAJLWP010000001.1 coordinate 728,882, forward strand.
TTACATTATATTACAAATAAGCATCCAGAATTAGAAATAAATGGATTATTTGATAGTGATGTTTATGGTATATTGATTTATTTAGAATATTTCAAAATATGTCATTGTTTAAGACACAAAGGATTGAAATTGTTATTACCATATGAAGAGAATAAAGATCAATTTGAATGTTTGAATATCAAATCACGTGATTTCTTTATGGCTGTTAATTTACTGTGCAAATTAAGTGAGGAGGAAGAGGAGGAAAATAAGGAAAAATTTGAGGAAATTAAAAGAGAATTGCAGAGGGGAATTTTTTTGTTTAAAAAAAGAGAGTTGAGTTGAATTAAATGGAGTTGTCTGTTGTGGTGGTGGTGGCCAGTGAGAATCTCGGATAAATTCAATTCAACGGCAAGGGCAACCAGCCACCAACAGGAAAATAAAATAAATCACCTGATTACATAAGATCTCGGAAAGGGAAAATCCATCGCCTCTCAACGGAGTTTATCAAAGAGGAAAAAAGTCATTCAAATTATATAATCACAAGGAGGGGTAGTTTTGTATGGGTTTACGTTCATTACCTGTGTCTGTTTGTTCTTGTTGTTGACATGATTTATAATTTATTCTGTTTGGTTGATTCTTTTTTCTATTCATGTTCTGTTCTGTTCTCGTATCTTTTATAACTCTTTCTATAACTTAACTTTGTTATTGCTTATAATGATATAAATTATTCAACTACAACTTACTCAGCGTGTATATTGAATATCAAACAAAAAAAGACATGACTATTCATCGACATAATATTTGTAGTTCAGGAACAGCTACACCACAGAGATCAACTAGTATAGATTTAAATTTGAATTCTTCAAGGACACAATCTACTACTTCGATAAATTCCCTATTTAGTGAACAGGATATTAATGATGCTACTTTACTAAATATACACAACTTGAATTTTAAAGATAGTGGAGTGACTACCACTACCACATCAACTACAACTACAACTACAAGTGTAACTACCTCACCTGATTTACTCATCCAGAATGAAATTTCTAGAACTGGATCTGATTTGAAATTAGTGGATTTCGAATTAGAGAATGAACTTAATCAGAATAAGATCATAGAAGATGTTGATCAAGGGATAGATAAAGATTTGTTACATTTGTTGAATGATCATAAATCGACTTTTGTCGAGAATCACTTGAATGATAATAACGCTGCTGCAGCTGCCACTAATACTAATACTAATACTAATAGTCCACCACATCCATTATTAGTGAGAACTACCTCGAGAAAGGCTGATAAGTGGATGATATGTCTTGTTGGTTTACCTGCAAGTGGTAAATCTACTATTGTGAAACAACTTAAAGATTATTTTGAAATCAATACCTCAGGTATGATACGTGTGAAGATATTCAACGCTGGTGAAGTAAGAAGGAAATATGAGCAGATTAACCTTGATGATGATACTGTGAAAAACCCTAGAAGTCCAGTTAAGTTTGATTTCAATTTCAATGAGAATTCTAATTCTAGTAAATTACGTGAATTTTATGCTTTTGAAGCATTGGAGAATTTGACTAATTCCCTAGTGAATAACGAATGTGATATTGGGATATTAGATGCTACGAATACTACAAGGGCAAGGAGAGCAAAAGTTATTCATCAAGTGAATAAAATATCTCAGGAAAACAACGTTACTATTAAATCTATCATCTTGGAAGTGAAATGTCTGAGTAAACCATTGAGAAGGTTCAATATTGATAACAAGACTAAAAACAAAGATTATATCAATTTACTCAATTCAAATCCACACTCAAATTTGAAATCCATAGCGATCTTGGATTTCTTCAATAGGATTGAAAATTATGAAAAACAGTATGAGAAGGTAACATTATCAGAATTGAATGATTTAAAAGTAAGATATTTTTCAATAACTAATGTAGGAGAAACTATATGTTATGATTGTGGTAAAGATCATAGTGATGAAAGTATAGATAATGATAATGGTAAATGTACAATGTTTAGTGATTTTTCATTATTATTAATTTATAGATTCTTAATGACTTATAGAGTCACTTATGGTATTGAATATTTACAAAAAGTTCGAAATTTTTACGAAAATGGTGGTTATAAACCAATTGATTTATAGAAAAACAAAAGGAAAAACTTGTATATTTATTTATTGTCTGGTAGGTAGACATGGACAGCAACAAAAGGAAAAAAAAAAAATGGTTATTATGTATTGGGTTTGTATATTGGTTATATAGTGAATAGATTTATATACACTTAGTTATTGAGGCCCGGGATGTTACCGTTTAGGCCTGGTAGTAATGGTACAGTAGGTGGAGGTGGTGGTGGTGGTGCTGGTGCTGTTGGTGTATTATTTGTAGGCAAGGCACTAGCATTAGCGCCCGTGCCAGCTGTGTTATTGGTATTCCCCCCATTAATGGACTTACTTATTATATTATTTATAGCATTTTGTTGTTGATAATTAGACCATGTATCACCGGTATATACACTTTCTTTAAAAGCTTTATCATCATTAGGTCTTGATCTAGACCAAAATTTCATAGAACGATCAGCACCAGCAGTACATAATATATGACCTAATGGGTGATATTCCATTGTAAATATGGCTTTTTCATGTGCGTGTGGTATCTCATGAATTGTCTTGTGCATTGTAGTGGTGGTGGTGGTGGTACTATTATCTTTTAGGAATAGCTCAGGGGAGAGGTGTTTGGAGATATCGTAGATTGATAAGGACCCATCGTATCCACCTATGGTTAACATCGAAGAGTGTATAGGGTTCCAACTCACACTAGATAAATCAGTATCATCATGGGATTTAATAACACTTAGTGTTTTCATAGTACGTATATCGAATATCCTAGTTGAATGATCTTTTGAACATGCTGCTAATAATCTTGAATTACCATTTTTTTGAAATTTTGTCTTTGTAACAGTATGTTTAAAATCATGTAATGTAGAAATACATTGTCCTGAACGTGGATCCCAAAATTTTACTAAATTATCTTTTGAACCACTCACTATTAATCCTAAATTTGAATGCCAATCACAACATTTAACATCCCAATGATGACCTTTTAATAATTTTTCTTCTTTAGCACTTCCAAAATTCCAAATTTTCAAAGTTTGGTCATCTGAACAAGAGACAAATTTCGAATCATTTGGAGAAAATATCAGATCTTGAATAGCATTCTCATGTGCGTTATGCAATATATTGATATTGTTGAAATTCGGTTGCCAGTATTTAATACAACCAGAATGATCTGAACTTATTAAAAATTCACCATTATGTGAATAATTCAATGCATATATAGGTGAATCATGTGCTTGCATGATAGATTCGAAATTAAAAGTTAATCCATTCCATAATGTGAATTCACCAGAATGACTAGATACTAAAACTCTACGAGCATCAGGTGTCCATGTTATATCATGTATTGCATGTTTTGATTTATTCGTTGAAACATGAACGAATTTTGTTGATATATCATTGATCATACTATTGTGCTTATTAGGTGGTAAAAGGTATGTCAAATATGACATCTCAGGTCTTATTTTACCTATCGCTTGTCGTTTATTAATACGACCTAGTTGTTTGTTGATTGTATATTTACCCAATGGTGAAAAATAGTCAACTGTTCTCCTATGTTGTGATCGCACTTTTTCTTCTGATTCATTGGCATTGTTTTGGTTGTTGTTGTTGTTGTGGTTGTGGTTGTGGTTGCCATACTGATGACCCTGTGTTGTGTTTCTTTGTGACATTGCTTTTTCAATTGGGCTGTACTTTCTTGTACTATGATAAACTTACTTATAAGCTCATCATCTTCACTTTAACTTAAAGTAAATTTTCTTTTTATGCGAATAAGTTATCCCCTATCTTTTTAACAGATTACATAATCATGAAATATATATACTCGACAAAAGAGAGTTGATAAAAACAAAGACACGCTTAATCTCTTTACACTAAATATATACTATTTCAGGTTGATATGTATAGAGTTTATGGAAGTTTAAACTGGTTATAACTCATTATTTACTTCGGATATTATAGATTAACGTATCCATATTGCATTGTATTAAACGTTTTTACTGATAAATTAACATAGACAATCACACACACTAAATTACCCCTGTTTTTTATTTACCCGAGCAAAGTTTTAAGATTTAAGAAACAGATTATGTCAAGTATACAGAGGCAGCAGCCACAACAGCAAAGTATAGCGAATTCACAAAGAAGAATGAGTTCCGGAGTTATGGAAAGCATGCATATTCAAACACCACTAACTCCAAAATTCAGCAATCATTCAAATAAAGCAACAGCTTTAGAAAATCATAAAGTTGAATTTTCATATACTAAAGTTGTATTTGTCGTTGTGTTATTTCTGGTTTCATTGATTTCATTTGTCTCTCAGACTGAATGTACCGCTTATTTGTATAACCAATTAGGATTTGGTGAGCCTTTATTACTATTAACGTTAACTCATGGTCTTTGGTGGATTTCATGGCCTTCACAATTCATATTTGTCGCAATATACAAGACATTAAACAGGTACAGACTTCACTTGATGAACTATCAATCACTTAATGAAGAAGCTAATACTACAACAAATGTCAATTTTAAGAAATGGAAAGGTTTTAGAAAAGGTTTTGCAAGTAGTGTTAAAGCACAACATCGTAATATTATGCACTCTGCTGAATTAACTGCTGAATTAAACATTCCTAATTATGAATTTGAATTTGAACATAACCATAGTAATTTTAAGACTTATAAAAAATTTATCAAGAGTACTGCTATTAAGTACGTTTTCAAATCTTGTTTTGTCTTATGTATCGTATTGAATATCGCTGGTGCTACTTGGTATATCGCTATGTCATTATCTACTGGTTCAGACGTTACTGCAATTTATAATTGTTCTGCATTCACAGCATATGCATTTGCTATCCCTATATTGAAAGAGAAATTCTCATGGTTGAAAGTTTCGAGTGTCCTGACTGCTATCTTTGGTGTGTTTATCGTCACGTATTCAGGTAAGCAGTCTGCAACTGGTGATGAACCTGAACAGTACCCACATAGATTTCTAGGTAATATGATTATTTTCGCAGGTGCTATATTATACGGATTATATGAAGTTCTATATAAGAAGAAATGTTGTCCTCCTTCAAATGAAGTTAGTGCTAGAAGACAAGCAACTTTCTCTAATTTTACAATGTCATTAATTGGTTTGAATACTATGATTGTGCTTGTGTTAAGTATGGTTATTGTGCAGATTACAGGTATTCATCATTTTAAATTCCCAACTGATGGAAGACAATGGTTGTTTATTATGCTCTCATGCATTTCCAATTTGATTTTCAGTTGGTCATTCTTAGCTCTAATGGCATTGACTTCTCCTGTGTTATCATCTGTTTCTTCCCTAGTTACTATCTTGCTTGTGGGTATTGTTGAATGGTTCTTATGGGATATATCATTAAATTTCAAACAAATTATAGGTTATTTCTTTGTGTTGGTAGGTTTTGCATTGTTGACTTATTGCAGTTGGAATGAAATTTCTGAGGAAGACCAAGATGATGAGTTGATTGATACTGATACAGAATCAGTTATGTCTACAGCTAGTGGTAGTGGGTTACCTTCTAGTTCTAATACATATTAGTTAGTCTTATCTATTACTGTGTACACTTATAATAGACTCGTGTAGAGATGTAAAGATTAAATTTCTGGGACAAAAAAAAAAATCGTTGAAAAATTTTGTGAGAGTTGGGGTTTCAAATGTAAGGAAGAAGGATAAGCTGATAATGAATATTAGTCACTGTAACTATATATACTTCGATAAGTAGTTCATAATAAACAAATTTACAAGTATACAATGTCAGAAGAAGAAATTGTCAAGAAGACAGAAGATCTGTCACTTGAAGTTGAACAAAAGATTACTCCATGGGAAGTTGAAGGTGCTGTTGTTGATGGACAAAGTGTTGGTATTGATTACGACAAATTGATCAAACAATTCGGTACTAAGCCACTCACAGCTGAGACTCTTAACAGATTCAAAGAAGTCACAGGCCATGAACCACATCATTTTATGCGTAAAGGTTTGTTCTTCTGTGAAAGAGATTTCAACAGAATTTTAGATCTGTACGAGCATGGAGAACCTTTCTTCCTATATACTGGACGTGGACCATCTTCTGATTCAATGCATTTAGGTCATATGGTTCCTTTCATTTTCACAAAATGGTTACAAGAAGTGTTTGATATTCCATTAGTTATTCAATTAACAGATGATGAAAAATTCTTGTTTAAGCAGAAATTAACCGTGGACGATACAAAACAATTCTCTATTGATAATGCTAAAGATATTATTGCAGTTGGTTTCAAGCCTGAAAACACATATATCTTTTCTGATTTACAATCTATGAACGGTGCATTCTATGAAAATGTCGTTAAAGTCTCTCGTCAAATTACTACTTCTACAGCAAAAGCTGTTTTCGGTTTCACAGATTCTGACTGTATCGGTAAGATTCATTTCGCTTCTGTTCAAATTGCAACTGCTTTCCCAACAACTTTCCCTGAAGTTTTAGGATTACCTGCAAAGACACCAAGTTTGATTCCATGTGCTATTGATCAAGATCCATATTTCAGAGTTTGTAGAGATGTTGCTGATAAATTAAGATACGCCAAACCTGCTTTGATTCACTCACGTTTTTTCCCTGCTTTACAAGGTCCAACTACTAAGATGTCCGCATCTGATGAAAACACTGCTATTTTCATGACTGATACTCCAAAACAAATTCAAAAGAAGATTAACAAATTTGCCTTCTCAGGTGGTCAAGTCACTCTTGAAGATCATAGAAAATACGGTGGTAATCCAGATGTTGATGTTGCTTATCAATACTTATCATTCTTCACTGATGATGATGAAAAATTAGAAGAAATTGCCAATAGTTATAAAAAAGGTGAATTGTTAAGTGGTGAAATGAAAAAATTGTGTATTGAGACATTACAGAAATTCGTCAAGGAGTTCCAAGAAAGAAGAGCCGCTGTGGATTCTGAATTGTTGGATAAGTTCATGAAACCACATAAGTTAGTATTTGGTCAATCTGAAAGAAGAGTACCCGCTAAAGTCAGAGAACCAAAGAAGAAGAATTAGTGCCCTAGAACGTTTATAATAATCTTACCCTTAATATAAAGCTTAATATTTTTGTAATCTATTTTCTTATTTATGTACATGATATTAATTAAATACTTCTGAGATTGGAGAGTGAGTGCTCAAGAGAGTCACGTATGACAATGAATGTGTCTTGGATAGTTTCCTCGCTGACTTCAAAGCATTTACCAAGTTCTTCATCTTTGAACCATGCTGTAACACTCTTTTCCAGTGTTTGTAAGTCTTTGTTCAATACTGGTTTCAAGTCTAGTACTTTATCATTTCTGAAAGTTTTTATAAGTTTCATTAACTCTCCATTCACTCTCTTGATCTCGGTCTGTTTCTTTTTTGGTAGTTTTGCACCATTAGAGTGGTTCTTCAAGAAGATGTTCAGACATTTATATGTGTCGATTAAAGTATAGTAGTAATGGCTGTATGACCAGGACAATTTAAAGTTAGGATCTTCAGGCTCTTGTGGGATATCAGCTAATGCTTCACTTCCTTCCTCGTTGAAACAGTAGCAGAACAACTTATAATTCCAATACTCAATTGGTGTGAGTGATTCACTTATGTTCTTTAATTTCAAGAATTGTTCAATTTGCACATCAGTGAATCTTGAGCCTTTGTAAATAATCAAATCTTTCAAGACTTTGTACTTCAAGTAAGTTACATCCATTTGAGCAGGGTTGGCATGAAATTTGTTCAATTTAGTATCAACAATTTCGTTCTTCTCGTGTATACCGCAGTCCCAAATAGTAGTCTGATCCCTATGGTCTTTCAATAAGATCTCATCTTCATTTCTGAACAAGTTCCAGCAGTTTCTCAAAGAAGGTAAGTAATTTTCCACTGTTTCCTTGTCTTCTAAGATACGACTGGCTTGTAAAAGCTCAGTGATGTTCATGAATTTAGCCACGGAGTTAGTCAAGTCTTCATAAGTTTGGAAAAATCCATCTACTTTATTAAAAGCTGTGTTTGTCAATGCGTGATTGATTAATTCAGGGAAGTAACTCTCAACATGTTGATGATAGAAGCTAAGAGCCTCGAATAGGACTTTTGTATCTGTTGAGCTTGAACTTATTCTAGACGTTAACAAAGTCGACAAAGTCTCCATTTGGAAAGACTTGATCTTGAGGATTTCAAAGTTTCTTTTTGCTTCTGAGTAACAGTTGATCTTTTTGTATAACAAGATCAACCAAAGACGTAAATGGAACTCATGAATGTCTTTTGAAACAGCCATTTCCAGTATGGTGATACACTTGATGATGGTTTCTTCAGTGATGTTTTCGGTGGATGTTATAATCGCTTGAACTGCTATTATAATAAATTCAAAACCAGGGAAATATTCAGTTGTTTCCTTGTGTTTCAAAAGAACCTTAGTTGAGTTGTAAAATTGCATACATTGTTTGATGAAATCTTGGGAACTAAATAAATCCCTATTGAAATAAACTTTGAACTTCATGTAATTAACCATGAATATAAGATCGTTATCAGTTGGTTTTCTCTTTGACTCCAAGATCTCTTGGAGTTTTCTCTTCTCTGTGAATTGAGTTTTTAGGATCGACATGATTGAGTCATTGTTCTTAGGGTCAAAGTAACCTGAGTCAGAGATGAATATTTTCAAGTCTGGGAAACAACACAACTTGGAGCCATATTTATCGATGTAGTTATCAAAGTACTTAAGGAAACTATCAAGGTCATCCCTATACTTTTTAGAAGAGATCTCCAAGTATGATAATTGACTGTTTCTAGTGACTTTATAACTTTCAAGTGTTTTGAGAACTTGATCAACTTGGTCAGTTTTGAAACCTGCCTTGATGTACAACTTCCATGTATCCCAATCATCTTCGTCTAATTCAACAAGGTACTTCTCTGTCGCTTTGAACAACTCATCATACTTCTCAGCCTTGGAATCAAGAACGTCAAAGTACATCAGCTTCAACTCTAAATCGTTCTCCTTACTCAAGATCTCATTCAAATGATCCACAGAGTCGTCATACTTGTTGTTTAAGTTGAGCAGCTTTATATAGACATAATACTCCTGTGACGTCTCTGGTTTCAAACTCTCAATCAACTTCAAACCAAGCATAGCGAACATCTTCAGCATGTTTGGTTTCAATTTACTAGCAGTGCTAGAATATGTACAAATGAGCATTAGTGAAGTAGCACTCCATAATTTGAAAAGTCTTGCGTTTTTAACCTGACTATTCCCCGAAATGGCTTTTGTCATCATCATGGTGGATTTCTGTAATCCTGTTATATCACATTTTTCAATACAGTGATTGAACCATTTGTAAATCAGTGGTAGTGTTGGATATTTCTTACATGCTTTTTCATATATGTCTTCATTGATATCAATCTCACATAGTTCAAACACTTCAATGAGTAATAGGATGGTATCTGGATCACTTGGTGTTGACGCTAATATGTTCTTAGCATCTCTTATTGCCTCGTTAATTTGGCCTGTTAAGTACAGTACTTTACAATTCTGAGCTTTGTAGTATGAGTTATTTGGGTTTTGTTGTAGCTTCTTGGCTAGTAGCTTCTGGGCATTTTTGTAATTACCACTAGCTATAGCTGCGTCTATCTTTGAGTCGCCCATTATCAGTCACCTTGTTGCTGTGTACTATAGGTTGGACAAAGTACCTGAACACTTTAAACTTTTCATCTTTTAATAAGGATGCATGAGTTAGTTATCTCGAAAAATTGATGGAAAAAATTATTAAGGGAAAAATTTAGTAAAAAAAGGGAAACCTTAGAAAATTCACCATATAGCGTTTAGTTTAATTTAATAAATCCTGGTATTTAAATATATGAGTATGTAGCTAAGCTAATTGAGTGTTTGAGTATGAAGAAAATTATTTAGAAAAGGTGTAATCACCAGAAATCCATCTGTTAAGCATGTCTAATGCATTTTCTGGTTGGTTGAAAGGAACCATATGACCAGCTTCATAAACTCTAAGGAAAGTTAATTGACCATTAGATTTAACTTCACCTGCAACTTCGTTGTTCTTGATCTTAGAAACCCATTTGTTGAAATCAGCACCGTTGTAGTCATACATTCCTGTCCATTCTAATTCTTCAGTCCATGCTAAATTACCTAACCAGTTACAAATGTAATCCTTATCACCAGCGTAGATTAACACAGGAACTTCATGTTCTAATACTTCAGAAACGTATTGTTGGAAAGGCTTGGATTCATCACCAGTCAACAAGAAGTTACGGAAAACGTCATCATCACAACCAGTGTATTTATCAACTTCAGCACCTAAAGTCTCCATAACTTCTGGGAGGTTCAAGTAATCGTCAACATATTGCAATTCGACGTAACACAAGTCTCCACCTTCACAAGTAGTTCTCATATCATAGTAGTTTAATCCAGTCTTTTCAAAAGGTTCCATTAATCTACCACAGTAAACTGTAGCAGGGACACAAGTTATAGCATTTTGGTATTTGTAACAAGAAGAAACTAATCTCTCACAACGTTCGTAAACTTTATCTAGTTCAGCACATTCATCATCGGAGATAACTTGTGGAACGCCACCTTCACCACATGCCATTGGTCCATAGTACTTGTCTTGAACTCTTGAATCAGTTAACCCATTACCAATCATGATAGAAGTCAATTCAAATGATCTATCGGCATGATTAATGATTTCACTGGCGATGTTTGGAATATAATGACCAGCATAACTTTCACCAGCGATATGGAAATCATTCTTCAAGAATTGTGGGAACTTGGAGTAGAATAATTCCAAGAAGATGTAAACATCCTTTGCTGCAACACCAGTACTAGAGACTGATGAGGATTCACTATAACTGTAACCAACTCCAACAGGTTGTTCCAAGAAGATAACTGAAGCATTTGAGTTCCATGAGTATGGGTTGTAAACCAATTCCAACTTTTCATTGATTGAAGAAGAACCTAATTCAAAGAATAAACCAGTCATGGAAGAACAACCTGGTCCACCATTTAGCCATAAGACAACTGGGTCATTGACTGGGTCATTACGAGACTCGAAAAACCAGTAGAACAAATGTTTGTCTTGCTCTTCATTGATATCAAAATAACCGGTATATTGTTTGACAAAATCAACGCCTAACTTGTATGGTTCCGTTTGTTCCTTAACTCTAAGCTCGTGTAATGGGAATTGATCTAATTTAACAGTATCATCAAACTTAGATGAGCTTTCAGAGGAAGTCTTGGTAAATTTGGATGGTTCAGGGAATCTGTAAATAGAAGATAAAGCTGAGCTTGACTTCCAATTGGTGTAATATTCAGTCAATTCTTCAATCTTTTTGCTGTTCTTCTTAAAGACATCTTCTAATTCAAAAGATTCCCATGCAATCTTAGCATCTTCCAGAATATCAGAGTCTAAAAAGTCGGTGTTCAGTTTGAGTAACTCAGCAAACTTCTTTGAGGTAGATAAGCCTGAGGAGAGGATGTTTTGTGGTAATGCATTGGCATTGCTTAACAACAAAGCCAATGACAACAAGCTAGTATATCCGAGCTTCATTGTTTAACGGTATAAGTATTAGTAATATCAAACAAACAACTTCACTCCGTGTGCAGTATAGGACTATAAATATGATACAACCCCAGTGACTCAAATTGCCCTCTTCTCCCTTATCTAAATTTCTGTTTACAGTAATTTTTAAAAACCGACCCCTCTATAGTCCCTGTAGTCTCTTATCCTTTGCGTCTATCGACTTGAAAACAATAATTTTTAAAATAAGAAAAATCGACGCAAATGATCGACAGTATATGGGACGATTTCTAGAAACCCTTGCGTCGAATTGCTTATACAATTAAATTAAACAAGGCGGCTGGCTGATCATTATTATTAGAGATTGACATAGTGTGGTAAAATTTCTACGTGTTCACTAAAATCTGTGTATATCCGGTGATATTTATTACTTGAGCTTGAGTTACAACTCTTTTTGTTCGTTTTATCAAGCATTATCTACAATTAAACAGCTTTAAGCAAGTCTAAGTCCAAGATGAAGTTCAACTTAATCTTCCACTCGATTTTTATATCGTTGATAGCTGCTTTAGCCTTCTCAAAAGAAGTGCGTGAAATAGACGAAGACAATTTTGAAGATGTTGTGTTGAAATCAGGTAAACACTCATTTGTCAAATTCTATGCTGACTGGTGTAGTCACTGTAAGAAAATGGTACCTGAATTCGAATTATTGAACGGTCTCTTTGAAAATCATGAAAATAACTTACAAATCTTGAATTACAATGCTGATAAATACAAGAAATTTGGTAAGAAATTCGGTATCAAGTCTTATCCAACTTTGCTTTTCTTCGACAGAAATGATCCAGAGAACCCAATTGAGTTCAATGGTCCTAGAGAAGTTGAAAATATGAGTACTTTCTTACAATTGAAAGCTCATTTGAAGCCAAAGAAATTAGAAGAAGTTAAGGATATTGAAATTAGTAGAGTTGTTCAATTACACGATGGTTCCTTTGAAAAATTGATTGAATACAAGAACAAGAATGCATTTGTGGTTGTTACTGCAGACTGGTGTGGTTACTGTAAGCAATTGAAACCAGATTGGGTTAAATTAGCCGAGATTTTCAAGAATGATTTGGATAGAATCTTAATCTCTGAAATTGATACTACTGGTGATGAGCCAACTGACTACTTGAAGCGTAAGTTTGATGTCAAGTCATTCCCAACTATCTTCTACATTGGTGGAGGTGATTCAAACAACCCTGAAATGTATGAAGGTTCAAGAAAATTAGAGGACTTAATCAGTTTTGTCAATGAAAAGATTGGTACTTTCAGATCGGTTGATGGTTCCTTGAACAGCAAAGCCGGTATCATTGATGATGTTAGCAAGATCGTTAAGAAGTTCGTGTTAGCTCAATTATCTGATAGATACAAGTTGGTCAAAGATTTCGTTGCTGAATTAAGAGTTGTTGATGAACAACAAAACAGAGGTGATGATATCAAATACTACGTCAAAGTCTTGAACACTTTAGTCAATGGTCCATTTGAGTTCGTTCAAACTGAGACTGAGAGATTAACTAAGATGTTGAATGAAGATTTGAACGGAGATGCTAGAGACTCAGTTGTTAAGAGATTGAATATCTTAAGAATCTTCAATGCTGAGACATACAAAGATGATCCAGTAGAGGAAGAAGAAGGAGAAGTAAGCTCATCAACTGAAACTGAAACAGCTTCAGAAGAAATTCCAAAATCCTCTGATGTTGCCAGAGATGAATTATAGTCTTACATATACATACATAGCGATTAATCTGTATAAGAATTTAATCACAAGATATTAAAGCGAATATTATTATATTGAATAGTGTATAAAGGGGGATTAGAGCAAATCAGCTATGGCTTACCAAGTAACAGGATTGTATTTTTGTACTATTCTGACAGTATCTGGCCAAACTTTACCACCACCTAGGATAGTCTCATGAATAATAGGTTTAACATTAACAGGAGTACACTTACCAAACCAGACATTCTCACCAGACTTGTTCTGAACAAGGACATTCGCAGCAAATTTATGTCCTCCGATATGATTAACAAATGCAACTTTAACACCATTTTCTCTATCATCACCAGGATCTCTATATAAGTCTAAGTCTCTTAAGTTCAAATCAAATTCTTTTTTCATTATTGGCGCAGTTATACCACATCTCTTATCTCTTGATTTATGTGAGCATAGAAACACATATGATTGGTTACTGTCGATTTCAATCTTAGCCCCATCAATCTCACTTGGGATCTCTATATTCTCTGCTTCTGTATCACCATTGGCCTTGCCGTCTCTTTTCTTCACTAGGATTGGGATCAATGTATTCAGTACATTTTCGTAATTATCCTTTGTTAACCCTTTACACCATACAAAGAAAGGTAGTAACAGTATATCTACTACCTTACCCTGTTGATACTCTTTAGCTTGTGGTGAATCAAGCGGGATCTCTAATGATGTGACATTGATCTTTATTGGGCCATCCACCAATGCACTATTCTTCCCACACCACTCGTTTAACGTTGGGTATATGGATCCTGATAAACTCAGTGCATCATGTTCCCAGTCAGTCTTACCCGTGGAGATTAACACATGTAAGTTATATGGCTTAGTGGTCTCCCATAATGGTTCTTTCAATATAGCACTGTCTAATTTAGCTGAATTTGGGAACTTGGTGAAACATTCAGAAGAATCACATTCTGGAGGACATGTGGAAAGTGGTAAGACCTTGCTCACTTCTTCTGTGGTATCCTTGGCATTTCCTGTGACTACGTTCACTACTTTCTTGAGAAAACTCATGGTCTATGTATGTATATCTTGGATTAAAGTGATCGATATGTCAAACCTTGCTTGCACGCCTTGAAATGATAGTGTGTTATTTTGCCTTCTGAAACTCGTCGCTTTCTATAAATGTTTGCTCAAGACCAACATAAAATCACACGTCTATATATATGGACTCCAACTCTGAAATAAGAAACAAAAACAGATCAAATAGATAGCAATGTCTTATCGCTGATATATATGTCTCTTACTCTCATGAAAGAAGAAAAGAAAAAAAATAAAGAAGCACACGCTCTTCGGGCTTTAAAGGTTTTACTTTCTCCTTAAGGGAAAATTTGAATTTTTCCTTTGGGAATTTCCTCTTTGGGCTAATTGTCCGAGAGTCCGGTGATTAAATTGATTAGAAATCTTACTAAGGCTTCTGAATCGGATTTAGTTTACTAAGTTACTGCCATTTACATAGATGGATACAACAGGTAATAAGTAGAAAGAGTAAAATTAGAAGAGGAAGATATCTAGTATACAAGTAAGTACGTTTGTTGTCTAAATGAATAAGTGTTCCCGTTATAACAAATCACTTTTGTAACAGACCAGACCAACAAGTATTGAAAGGTATCCCTCATATCAAAACAAGCAAAACCAGTAAATAACCAAACAGAGATAGAAACCAAAAAAATAAAAAGATAAACCATAATAAAAAGATAACCGTGAAATAAAAAAGATAAAAATATATAACGAGGACTTAAATGCTAGAGTTCATACATTTAGCCATTACGATGTGTTCAATCAGAAGACAAGATATCATAATCATCTTCAATAGAAGCAGTATCGGAGCGATCATCAGTTGAGACAATATCACCTTCAGATTCATCATCCCAAGCAACAACACCTTCTTCAAGCTCTATGAAAGTATCAACTGTAGAGACGGATTCTGTATCATTAGTAGTGGGTTTATCCTGAGTGCTGTCCTCGGGTTTCGTAGCTTGTTCATTTGTAACATCTGTATTAAC
The DNA here is from genome assembly GCA_030570755.1 of Wenyingozyma methanosorbosa. Classification (NCBI taxonomy): domain Eukaryota; kingdom Fungi; phylum Ascomycota; class Pichiomycetes; order Pichiales; family Pichiaceae; genus Wenyingozyma; species Wenyingozyma methanosorbosa. Next base: position 744,312 of record JAJLWP010000001.1, read on the forward strand.
GACTTCAACAGGTTCGTCTTCCTTAACATCCATTAATTCGGATTGCATATCTTTGGAGATAGTAACAGTAGTTGCTGATGCATCAGAGACATCATCAGTTGACTTAACAGTTTCTTGAGAATCTACCAAAACAGGTGTTTCCTCTTTCTGCTCTGATTGAGGGACTGAAGAAGCTTCTTCAGCTGGTGTAGAAGAAACGAGCTTGGTTTCTGCTGACTCAACTTCATCAACAACCATCAAATCTTCTGGATCGCAGCAACATTTGTTCAAAATGTACTCATCACCTTCTTTATCCATACCAAGCCTGATAACATTAGATAACAAGTATCTCTCGAAATAAGGATCGTAATCACCATCTCTTGACTTGTTCACAAAACTAATAGAATCGAAAACCACTGTATTGAAATCAACTTTCTCTTTCATACTTCCATCATCACATTTGATACTATCTAAAATATCGACTGTATCTAACAATAATTCTCTATTGATACTCTCAAATGGTCTGATTTCTTGAGTACCTAAATCGATCTCAGAAACACCAACGTCTCTGATACCTAAGAGTAATTTAAACTTAGATAATTGTAATGGTTTATGAGTATTGTTGGAAATGTTAGCTGAGATGATTCTACCGTTTTGTTTCTTGAATCTTAAAGTGACGTTACCATGAGCCTCATGGAAACATGAAGCATAATGTTCTTGAACTTTTGATTCTTTAGCCTCTTTAGAAATAGTTTCATTTGATTTACTTTCTTCAGCAAATTTGGACATCATGTTGAAATCATCAATCAATGCTCTTAAGATATCCATCTTTTCATCAAATTTAGTCTCCTTACTATTGGTATCAGACTCGTCATTGTTAATAAGTAAATTATCTAATAAAGTGTCGAATTGTAAAATCTTAGCTCTCATTTCTTTATAATTCTTACCTTCATCTTTGAACAATGAGATTAATTCATTCAATAATTCTTTATCTTTAGTCAAGTCAATATCAAAGACCATACTGTGACAAGAGGTCTTGTCATTACCTCTGCAATTACCATGACCCATTGAAGCAAAGGAAAACTCGTTCTTGATATTTTGAGGGATCTTGATCTTGATCATAGAGTGAGTGTTCTTATGGTTCATGTTCTCAACTCCATTAGCTTCACATTTGGCACATAAATCGTAATCATTACATTCAATACAATGATAACGAATACCGACTAGATCAGTAGCTTTGTCGTTGATGTTTGGATAACAACCATCACAATAAATCTTCTTATGGACAAAGTTAGAGTAGTTATCATCTAAGTTAGTTTGAGTATTGGAGGAAGAATTAACGGGTTTATTCAAATCTTCGATACCTTTCAAAACTTTAGCCATTTTAGTCTCGATCAAAGTTGATAACTTACTGAAGAACTCAGAGTTGATAAGACTCTCGGAGATGGAAGAGCCTAATAAATTGATGTTTTCAGCAGCAGTGTTAGCGATTTGATCTAATGTAACATCAGATTTACCATCGATCTTGTCTTTGATTAAAGTTTGTAATCCAGCAAAACTGTCAAATGGATTTGGCACTGCAGTTGGTCCAGTAGAGGATTCATTGTTCGCAATGGGGGAAGAAAATGGGTTGGAATTCAGGGACTTCTCAGAAGTAGACTTTGATGATGATGAAGTTGATGAAGCCTTCTTACTAGTATCGGTAATAACCAATCCCTTAATATTAACCTTTCTCAAATCAATCAACAATTTACAATGATTTTTAACCGATAAGCTTTTCTTAAAATTGTCAAATTGGTCAGAATTCTCTAACTCGGTATAATTATTTTTCTTTTTTGATTTTCTGGTGATTAAAATGTTCTTGCTATTGTGATAAACGTTTTTCTTCAATAATTGATAAGTAAATGGTTTAGAGTCAATATGGTCGTTACCAATGTGACGTAATACGGTTTCTAACAATCTTGACTTTGAGGAGACAAGGTCCTTTTTCTTCTTCACGGTAAAGGAACAAGTATCAATTGATGCATCAGGCAATAAGAACTGAGCTTCAACCAAGACTCTAGGAGTGCTAGAACTAGTACTTGATGATGAAGTACTCTGGGAGGTAGATGTTGGTACCGAAGTAGTAGGAGATGGCATTCTCGTAAGATTTTTCCAACAGACAGACAGAATGAGATAAAAAAGGAAATCCTATCAATCAATATATCTTATCTCAAAATATCTATAAACAATATTTCAACTATTGTATACGCAATGAAGGTAGATTGATTCAAGACTAAAGAGTTATTTGATGATAAATATATGATGAAACTATAAGAAGGCAAAGGCAAAAGGCTTATTACAATTTGAGGTTATCCTTAATTTCTAAAAATGCGGAGGCAAAAAGGGAGAGAAATTTAAAGGGAAAAGAAATTTATGGAATTTGGTTTTTTGTCTCTGCGGCTTTTTCCCTTTTGCTTATAATTTCCTTATCTTTAAAAGCTGTTATCGGTTAGATTAGATTTAGTAAAGTTATTGACGTGAGTTGGGTTAGTGGGACAAGAACTGGGAAAGTTATATGGAGGGTTATAGGAAGATTCAAGACACTGTTGAAACTAATTTATAAACATGCAATGGAGACTAGGAATTACCAAACGTTATCATTAGCTAATCACACCTGTATATAAGCGAGTGGTCGCTAATATTGGAAACTACATTGCATGAGTCAACTTAAAGGAAGTATGACAGCTGAAGGGTCTTTATACAGCTGTAACTTCTCAATATGCAATGGTCAACAAGCAACCACTATCAGATATATATAATTTATTGTGGTGCGCTGTTAGATCTCCACCCGCTTTCATGTATATTTGGCACCGCCGTGCTGGTATGTACATACCAATCTAAACTAATTTGGCGCTTAGTTGCAATTTCATTTCATTACTCATGTCGAATTCTGGTCATTATGATAGATGCCTTGACTAATGGCACAGGTTTGTTTAACATATGAATGTAGCTGTATAATAGTAGGAACCTATAACCCACTAATTACACCTACTATTGCAATGTATCCCATTTCTGCGGGTAAGTTAAGTATGATAAATCAAATTTGAATTATAAGAAAATTTCACTCTGATAAGAAACGTTACTGAAGAGAGCAAGTTCATACCTTCTTACAAAGCACAACAGACACTAACTATGGTACAAGATAACAAGAGGAAGACATATCCAAAGGCTGTTGTCTTTGACTTAGATTACACTATTTGGCGTATGTAATATTTGAGGCAACATCTTTCTCAATAGCAGATTTACTAACGAAAAAATAGCATGCTGGTGTGATACGCATATATCAACTCCGATAAAACTACATCCAAAGAAGCCATATACCGTAGTAGACAAGTACAACTTTGAGCTCACACTATATAAAGACGTTTTTCAGATCTTGCAGGAACTACAGGAGAACAACGTAAAAATTTTCTCAGCATCCAGAACACATGCACCTATGATTGCAAAGAAACTGAAGAAGTTATTCGGTATTAGTGTATACTTTGATGATTCCGAGTGGGGGTATGGAACAAAGATCACACATTTGACGAAATTATCGGAGAGGCACGATATTGAATTCTCGGAGATGTGTTTATTTGACGATGAGTTAAGGAATAGAGATGTTGAAGAACAGATTGGTGTGAAGTTTATTCATATACCTAGTGAAGAGATTGGTCTTACGTACTCTATTTTTGAGAGAGGTTTAGAGAGTTGGGCAAAGTATAATAATAAAAGGTAATGTAAGTAATTAAATGAATGGATAGATTGCCGATATTATATATAGAGAATTCACAAGAATAGAAAAACAAGAAATGTTGTATAAATATGTATATATATATAGATGTATGTACGATTATAAGTGATTAACTAGCTCAGCTAGTCATATTGAACAGTGCAATGACAGTGTAAATTCTCCTTGTAAACGTAGTAGTCAAAATTATGATACAGTAAATATCAAGCAAGTGTAAAATCAGTCTCAGTGGTAGCAGTTCAGCTTATAATAATAAATATTAGTATATATTTCAGTTGAAGTGAATTGAAATCAAAAATCAGGAAGTAAAGAGTGTTCATGGTGTTAGTTTAACTTGATTATTCGGCTTTGATAGCAGTTGATAAAGCGATCAAGTCCTCAAGAGTGGCTCCTTCAGGCACGGTGACTTCTTTCTATATTATTAAAAAGTGTGAAAACACTATGTTAGTATACATTCAATTGTATGATGTGTCATCTCTTCTCTTGTCCTTCAGTATCATGTATTATCATTTATATCTTTGAAAAAATAGGCTCTCTGTGTAACATAATTCATACAGCGTTAACTGAAAAAAAAAATCCCAAAAAAAAGAAAGGGTAAAAAAACGCGTCTCCCTTTTTTTAAAAGGTCGGCAGAGAGAATATGTACTGTGACTGTATACAATAGGTGATGAATATGACTAGTCACAGTACTATACTCATTTATATGACATATACGTGGTGAGTGTGATGATAGTGATAGACATAGAGATAAATGACTGCATGTGGTAATAGAATAATACCTTAAACTTGATACTTACACTTTGTAAAAAATTTTTGTAATCTTCTTCAGTCCATAAGCTTGAATCTTCAGGAAGTGATAATAACACAGTACTTTGTTCTGTATCATCAGAGCCATCAGATGAAGTTCCCTTTGATTTACATAAACCTTTGATATAAGAAGCTAAGTAACAATTTGGTTTTAAATGTGGATAAGTCTTGAATAATAATGTAGTTGCACCAACTACTACAACTGCTGAAGCTGCAGCAATTGAATAATTACGACGCTGTTTCAAAGTTAAAGCCATTTTTGTATTCTATTATATCTGTTGGTGTTTGAATAGTAGTAGTTGAATGTAAAAGACAGTGGTAGAGGAGAAACTAATATAAGAAAATGATATATAAGATTGTGATAAATTCCTCTATCAGATAAAGTAAAATAGAATAAAACCGCTATAATCTGTAATTCTCTTAGGTAAGTAGATCGTACCATAGAGTAGAGAAAATGTGGATCGAGTTTCCCGATTGGGAAGTAATTAAATTCCTCCTTCAGCACGGAAGATTTATTTAAATTTGGTAATTTTCACTTTTGATTATGTAATTCACAGTAGCAGTGGTAGTAGTTAGATAGTATAGTTGAACTATATTAAAGTTATATATTAGAATAATCTCGTATGCCCCATGAAAATAATAAATAAAAGTTATATAAGCTAGATAGTAAGAATGCTAAACAGAAAAGATAAAGAAACAAAAGACCTACTCTTCATCAGCAGCTAAGACAACTTGTTCTTCTTTGTCATCGCCACCGAATTTCTTCTTGTAGTGTTTACCGACTTTTTTCCAGTGTTTCTTTTGGTCCTTACCAAAACGTTTCCAGTAATCTGGATCTTCAGTTGGTTCACCTTCAGCTAATTCAACAACTTCTTCTGCTTCTGCTTCATTGTCATCATCACCATATTTTTCCTTATAGTGCTTACCGACTTTCTTCCAGTGCTTACGTTGTTCCTTACCATAGTGTTTCCAGTACTTTCTTTGTTCCTTACCATAGTGTTTCCAGTAATCATCTTCATCATCAGAATCAGCTAAGGCAACAACGGTTTCATCAGATTCTTCATCATCACCATCACCTTTACCGTATTTGTCCTTGTAATGCTTACCGATTTTCTTCCATTTCTTACCTTCGTCTTTACCGTGCTTCTTCCATTGCTTACCTTGGTGCTTACCATAATGCTTCCAGTAGTCTGGATCTTCAGATGGTTCACCAGCTGGTAATTCAACAATTTCTAATTCTTCATCAGCAGCTTCTTCACCGTCATCATCACCGTATTTCTCTTTGTAGTGCTTACCAATGTTCTTACCGTAGTGTTTCCAGTACTTTCTTTGTTCCTTACCATGATGCTTCCAGTAGTCATCTTCATCGTCAGAGTCGGCTAAGATAACAACGTTGTCTTCTTCATCATCGTCATCACCGTATTTTTCCTTGTAGTGCTTACCGACTTTCTTCCAGTGTTTACGTTGTTCTTTGCCGTAGTGTTTCCAGTATTTCTTTTGGTCTTTACCATAGTGTTTCCAGTAGTCTGGGTCTTCAGCGGCTAAAGCAGCTAATTCTTCTTCAGAAGGTTCGTCATCGTCATCACCGTATTTCTCTTTGTAGTGCTTACCGATGTTCTTACCGTAGTGTTTCCAGTATTTTCTTTGTTCTTTACCGTAATGTTTCCAGTACTTCTTGTCACCATCAGCAACATTTGTTTCTTCGTCATCAGAGTTAGAAGAACCAAATAAACGAGAAACTAAGTTAGATAACCAAGATTGTTCAATTTCTTCACTTTCTTCATTAGAGCCGATAAGTTCGATTAATTGTTCTTGATCTAATAATTCAGCAGATAAGTATTCATCAACTGGGATATCACCAATGTAAGCTCTATCACCGAAACCACCAACGAAGTAAACACTTTCAACTTCGAATTTAACCCAGTGAGATGAGTGGATTGGAGAACCCGGGAACCAAGCTGGAGAATCCTTGTGTCTTCTTGCGAAACATGTAGCGGTACTTTCAGTAGCGTTGATTGGAACAAATTTACCACGTAAGTTAACTCTTGGAGATCCTGCTGTAGAATCTAAGAATTGACCTGGGTAGTGTGGGTTAACGTGGTCGTGTAATTGATGATCACCGACTTTGATACTTAAGGAAGCCTTGGAACCAGATTCAATGTTCTTGTTTGAAGATGAAATATCGATTAATAACATTGTTGGTTGACCATCAGTGTCACAATCAGTGTAATATTCAACAAATGAAACTGGAATGTCTGAACCATCTTGTAAAATAGTGTTTAATTGAGTTAAAGATTCACGATTGACTAAAGTTCTAGCCACAGAAGCTGCAGTCTTAGAATCATGATAACCAAAATGGTTATTCAATGGTAATCCTGAAGAAACTGCAACTAAAGTAGCGAATATAGTTGTTAATGTAGCGGTAGAGAGTCTCATCTTTATGTGCTAAACTTATAAATTAGTTACTTTAAAGTTGTATAATGAAGAGCAAAAAGAAGAACAATTGAATAATTGAACCCCTATAATTTTACAATGGGAAATCTGGTGATATTTATAAAGGACGAAAAAAAAATCAGCTGGCTGAACAATGGAGTTAACGGGATGCCGATTTGAGGTTTATAGTGTGTGTGATTCGGATTGCCGATTTCAACATTTTACTAGAAAAAACTTGATGTAATAGGGGGCTTTTACCTAATTGGGTAATTATGGACCACGGTATGCACCTTAAGTAAGAGAGTCCGAGTGAAGTACATTACCGTTTTGGTTAAATTGAATTTAGAGTTGTGTAATATTACTTATAGTAGACTACTCCCCGATACCTATGGTTACGGTAAAGCGCTAGTGGGCAGTGACACACATGACGCGAACGTGGTGAAGTATAGGACGATTTCATGTTGCGCAACTGTGGAGTATTGGTACCTGTGTAACAACGGTTGACCGCACTGGACATTTTTGATTCATCCCAAAGCACTCACTGTAGTAGCTGTTATACATATTTTTGATGGTCCTCAGTAGCGATGTATACACTCAAGTAGATTTTGAATAGCAACCGCCTTTCAATCATCAGCTCCGGTTAAAAATCGGTGACACATAGCAATTCACCGTGGAAAAAAAAATTTGCTGCGTGAAAATTTCTCTGTAGCTAGTTAGTTTTCCCCATATGAAAAATAAGAAGTTACACGCCTTGCTTATGTAAATCAAGATTCTAGAGAGTTAGGTTTACTTGACGTAATTACAGCGCTAATTTACTAAACTTAAGTTAAAAGGTTATATGATTATATTAATAAAATAATAGAAACACTATAAAGAAACGTTATACCCATACTTACAACACATAACACTATCTATGGTCACATACTTGTAAGTAACTTTTTTATGAAAAAGAAAAAACTGAGTGGTTTTGTTTGAAAATAAATGAATTTTTTCCCTCTTTTCCCATTGAGCCTCACTGTATATAGGTATGAGAGCTTAGGGAAAAGAAGATAAATAAATACTTGAATGAATAATTGAATGAAAAGCCCAAAACAAAAAATGTAACAAAAAGGATAAATAAACAAGAACAAAATTATGAATCAACAAAAAGAGATTTTTCTAATACTATATGCCAAAATTTAATCAAGATCGTGATCGTGACCGTGCCCAACCTCCATTAAAAGTTTTTATTCTAGATTAAAAAACCTATAATAAGAAAGCAACGGCGGCAATAGCAGCAACACCTAAACCGGCGTAACCTCTGTTTGCTGAATCAGCATAAGTTGAAATTGAGTAAGTACCATTTGATGCAGATGTGGTTGTTTCGGAATCTGGAGAGTATTCAGAAGTATAAGTAGTACAAGAACCTGCAGCGTTACAAGATGTGAAAGTAGAAGTGATGGTAACAAAAGCGTAAGCAGTGGAAGTGATGTCTTCAGCAACGGTGACTGTTGGAGTAGTGGTTTCGTCAACGTAAGTGATGTCGTCTTCACTGGAAGTGGTGACAGGTTCAGCAGCAGCAGTGGTGAAGGTAACACCACAGTTGGAATCGTTTTCACAAGCAGAAGTTGGAACAGTAGAACATGAGCCAGCACCGTTACAGACAGTTGTGTAAACGGTGTTAGTCACTTCAGTAGTGACGTAGACATCAGCTTCAGTAGCGAAAGCAGAAGTGGTAGTAGTAGCAGCGGCTTCTTCTTCACAAGCGGTACAAACGGTGGTGTAGAGGGTGTTGGTAACTTCTTCAGTAACGTAAACGTCAGCTTCAGTGGTAGCGGTAACAGTTGGAGTGGTGGTAACGTCAACGTAAGTATCAGCTTCTGTTGCGGTACATGCTTCCATGGTACAGGTAGTTTCAGTAGTTGTAGAAGTAGCGTGTTCAGTAATGATAACGGTTTCATCGGCTAAAGTAGCAGTAGATGAAGATGATGAAGAAGTGGAAGTAGTTTCACAAGCGTTATCAGAACAAGAAGTTAAAGTAGAAGTAGTGGTACTTTCAACAGTAGCAGTTTCAATTTCAGTGGCAGCTGCAGTGGTCTCAGCTTCAGTAGTGACAGCAGCTTGAACTTGACCATCACCGATTTGAGTGACTAAAGCTTCGGAAGCAACTAAAGAAGCAAGGATTGAAGTTAAAACGACTGATTTGAATTGCATTGTATGGAATATATGTATGTGTTTTCTAGTTAAAAGGAATGACTGGAATAGTTCTTGAAGAAAGAATGACTATTAGTTGGATGAACTCTTGGTAAAATATTTGGTTGGTTAAGAGGAAGAGGAAAAGAAGAAGAGGTAAAAATTATTCTTGGAAGCTCAAATGAGGAATTGTTCGATTTATAAGAGAACACGAAAAGTGAAGTGAAGTTCAGTTGGAATTAAAGTGGATTGCAAAAAGCATGGGCATGATGAAGCTTAACTTAAACGAAAGGGGGGATATCACCGTAAAAGTGAAAAGATAAATAAACTTTGTCTTTAAACAATCATCGTAATATGTAATAGAACGAAGAGTACAATGGGAGTTATTGTTCTTTGAAAGGGGTTTAGTCTCTAAGTTGAGCCATGTTTCAGCGTAGTTAATGTAATAATTAACGGCTGTGATTCCTTCTCTCCTCTATATTAAACTACAACTCTATTATGATTTTTCACTATTTAGTGTTTATTATTATTGTTATTGACATTTTTTTGTACACGCTAAATTTTTTCTCGTTACCGCGTCTCTCCTTTGCATATTAAATTTTTTTTCACTTCTAAGTTTAGCTTTCTCCGCGTTAAAATTTCTCAACGCGACGCGTTTTTTTTACGTTCTCTTATTTTTCTTTTTCTCTTTCTCGTAGACCATGGAGAATCTGGGCCTAGAATCTTTTCTCTTACTCGGATACGGCACGTAGTTTAGCTGTAACAGGGCAGTCAGTCCCTTATGAGATTCTTTGGGAGTGGGCAACAGTACTTCCCCGAACTACTTTGGGAACTCACGCGTGTTCTTCATTCGCGTCTCCATTTCGTTCCCCAAATTAAGCTTTAACAAGTTGTGCCTGAGAATTCCAGCTTGTTTCTGCAATTAAAATCGTGTTGAAGTTACCAGCCTTACAAAAAATGGCACATTGCTTTGAATCAAGGCTCTAACCGAGCAGAGAAGATTATTTCAATGTCACACTCCTGCAAGCAATCTAGTTAAAGCAGTTTTTCTATGCCATTTTTGTTACAACGTTATATACTTAGTGAGGCGTAGCCCCTGAAATCATACCTTTAAAAAGCTTAAAGCTTTCGTAACATTATCATAATAAGTACTTACTTACTTATAAACTACTTAGCCAGCTTAGAGCTTATAACGAAGTATTAACTATGGCAGTATGTTGAAATCCCCTTACCCACCCTCTCATCTCTTAGAAATCAACGCATGGTAATAATAAATAAAAAAGTCATTTTTTGTGTGCTTTTGTTTCAATTTAGATACGATTGTTCTCAATAAGTTGTTAATTGTGATTGTGAACCTAAGATAATGTGTTTGCAGTTCGCCTTTCTAAGAGATGATACCAATTTCAATTTCAATTGTCAATTGCGTTCTATAGTTTTATTTCATTCCTCGACTATATCAGATGTCCAGTTTTGTTCCTGGATTGAAAAATCGAGTTTTCGTATCATGACAGCCAACTTGTCAGCTTTCTTTTGATACTCTTTTACATTGACCGTGGATACTGACTTGATCTCCCTTTGTGAGAAATTTTGTGCCCTTATAATGCCCCTCTCAGCTATGTTTCTCGTCAAGTTCTGAATTCTTTCTAACTCTACTCTCTCAGCTAATGCTTCACACATTCTGACTTCCCTAATGGTATTATCATCATCATCTTTGATTTTCACTTTCACTATGGTGTTTGTTAAATTTATTTTTGCTATGAGAGTCTTCAATTTCTTTGACGTGCTGATGTACGAGCCAAGTAATTCTTCTGGATCTTCAGCTGGTGAATCACCTTCTTGCACGATACAATTCGAAAGTATACGTGAACTAAGATTAGATAACGTGGTTTCGTAATCTTTCCGTAGTCTTAATGCTTCTGCGATCTTCATGATTAATATATGATACGAATTGATCGTTCTTGAGGGTCAATTGGGAAAAGCAAATAAAGTCACAAGGAAAAAAAGAGTACTATTTATAGCGAAAAAAGGGTTCAGTCATATAATGACTCATTAAAAAAAATCCCTCGAGTACCTTATATGCGAAATCTTGGTATCTCTATTAGCAGATTGGATCTGATTACAGAGATCATACAATCTGAACGTGTATTTGGAAGTTTACACTTCGTTACAATAGAATATTGGCATGTAGTATTATTGTTGGGTACTATAAAGTCACTCGATCTGGTTGATTTAGCCTATGCGATCATTGAAGTTTTGAAAGCGAGCAAATACCATTGGTATGAATGATCTAATGATGTCTAATCTCAATTGTTGAATTGAACATAAATCAGCTACTCAAATTACAAATTCTAGCGTGAATAAAGAATTAAAATGGTGTAAACAGTTATTACTCCACAATTTATAGAGGGGACCTTGAAAATTTCCCCTCGAGTCGAATTTACAATATCTAAAAAATTTTAATTTCTTGGCTTTTACAATATATGGGGTATTTGTTATTAAGTATCGGACTACGAACAATAGAAGCGTCAATTGTCACCTGATCAATTGATAATACTCATGATAATAGCAATGATAAATTATTTAAATAGACATACAAACATAATCAAAAAAAAAAGAAGATAGTAGCTCGTAACAAATTGTTGTATTTGCAACTAAGTCAAGAATAATAAATAATATAGAATATTAAGTCTTCCTAAACTGATCTCCAAAGAAGTTTAGTATCAATCAATGATATGCTTCAAAGGATTACACATTCTTACCAAATTTTGGTAATGGGATACCTTTGACTTGCATATAAGAGTTTTGTGGAGTAGCTAAACCAGCATAAGCGTTATACCAAGCGATAAAAGCAGTAATAACACCAGTAACACCACCTGCCCTACTTGTATTTGGACTCTTACCTAATTTACCAATTGCCAATAATAGGAAAGTGACATCTAAGAAGAAGAATAAACCGAAGAATGCCCAAGTTGATTTACAAGTTGTTAAACAAAGCATGAATGTGAAAATTGTCCAACCCAATAAAAAGAAACCTATGGCGTTTTCCAATTCAGTTTCATCTTCATAAGCAGAAGAAATGTTGAACCATGGGATGAAAATAGCACCAAACGCCATCCAGAAACCACCATATGAACTGAAAGCCAAAGCACCAAAAGTGTTCTCCAATGCCATTTCCCACATACCTGCTAATAATTGAATAAAACCACCGTAAAACATAGCTAAACCAACAACAATATTATCAGTCTTAACACCCATAGCTTTAGCATTGATTAAACTTAATACAAATGTAGTCAAAGCGAAAGCACATAGACCTAATGGAGCAGGATTAGCGAATTTATGAACTGGTGGTGGAGAAAGACCTGGGTTCATAGTACCACCGAAAGCTTCATATAGTTCATGTTTTAAGAATTTTTGTTTTCCTAGCCAGACATAAGCACCATCATCTGATGTGACCACTTTACCGACCATTTGATGTGACTCTGAACCATTGTTAGTGTTGAGTGATTCTAAGTGATCGTTTGAATCTGTTAATTGTTTTTCAATATCGTTTGCTGACATTTTGTTATGTGAGTTGTGTGAGAGTGTGTTGTTATCTTAGATGATAACTAATAAATAGATAGGAATATAGTGGAATATAATAAGAGTTGAGAAAAAATAAACAAGCTTTTCTTGATTGCTTTTCTAGTTTAAGTTAGAATTGATATAGTATAACTACTTAAGGGTTGGATACAAGATCTTAAAGATTTTACAGATGACAGGGATTTAACAAGATATATATACTCAAGAAATACAATACATAATATAATACAAAATAATATAAAGGACAAATTTTACCGTGACCATTTTACATAATGTTTCTGTTTCTGTGCGGAGAAACACTTGCATTTTTAAATTTTTTTTTTTTCTTTTTTCCCTTTGTAAGGCTGTAGTTTACTATATACTTTGTATAATGAATATCTCGCGTTGAAGTATCATTTTACAAAGAATTGATGATTAAAAATGAGGAGTAATGTATGTAATAGTGAATATAAAGCCAAGGGTTTGCACAAACTTAATGATTGATATAACCCATCAACCGGTAGAAGGAGGAGATGGATTAGATGCCGTAAGTGGAGAGAGGGGGGTGTTTTATCGAAAACAGAGAGGGGTGTATATACACTGAAATTGGGTGTGTTTTTAACTTTTCTTTAACAATTTTATGCCTTGGTGCTTTTACAAAGGCAAGGCTTTTGTAATGGGGTCTCTCTAACTTGTATGTTTGTTTAGTGTGCTTTTATATGTAATTTGTAATGGTATATAGGGATCTAACTCTCAATTGAGATGGTTTACTACTATACTAAAGCCGTATGCTTGAATAGTTTTTTCCCAGTAATTCGGTAAAAATAGAATGCACGGCTGAAAGATTCGGTGACAATAAGGGAGAAGGCGAATTCTACTAGTATGAAAAAAAGAATTTTCCCCTCCACTCTATAAAACAATGCATCTGCATATATGGCCATGAAAGGAAATAACATTAATAATGAAATTTAAGGGGATGGAAGTATAAACTGATCTTGTTGGGGGCTTACACTTATGTACTTTCTGTCACCGGTTGCCGACATTCACAGTATATGAGTAGAGTGTATTTAGTAATCTTACTCATAGTGAATACACCAATTGCTAAATCATCGGATTCCTATAGACAATAGTTTATTAAGTGGACATCCTTGTTTTCTTCCTTTGTTGAATGCTTTTAACTAGAAATATTCGGAGCAAACAACGGAAGCCTTGAAATAAGAATTCCTAATTAAGATATATGACAACAATCACCCCCTCTTTTTCTCGGAAACCGATCTCTTAAGTTAGCAGGAACATAGTTAAGAATATTATGTAATTTGGAACCCCCTATTGGATAATTAAAAAATCTTTTAAAAGTGAACAAACATGACCTTTTTAGGTGTGGAGTGTTTGTCTTATAGTAATCTGCTTACATAATAAATCCTTTGCTCCATTTGAACTACTTTGTGTCACATCACATAACATTACGTAGATTACTCCTCTATTGAGCAAATGGTATTACTTGTTAAAAGTCATAAGTTTTTGATAGGAAGAGGGGTATACTTTGTACCAAGCCTTGGTCTTAGTATGTTTAGTATCTACTATGTAGATAAGAGTCATTTACTTCTATATATAAGAAATCCTTTTTTCCGTTCCGTCTTTAACCTTGTTCTTCGCTACTTCGCTACTTTCTCTGCCTTGGAATTTAAACTAAACGCTTACTTTATGTAGTACATACATACGTTACTAAATTTCCCCAGTTTTCGTATCTTTTACCCCAGATTAATGATTGATGTCCCTTTTCTTTGTTATTCCATCCGCTAGCTGAGTTAAATTACTTATAATGTCATTCATTCAGATTTCGTATAGAACCCTTATCTCTTTTTGCTTGATGATCTATTGATCTTCAACAATTTCTTCTAAATTCTTCTCTTCCCTTGAAAGTGGAGAAACTAAACTTATATACTAAGCGCGCCCTACTAAAATTACTTCACACAACTTCAAAAACACACAAATAAATTATTAAATATATATAATAAAACTTTGAAATATAATAAGGCCCAAAAGATAAAAATAAACTAACTAAGTACTGAGACTGCTCACTTAACGCAAGAAACCTTTACGTGTTTTAGTTGGAGCAGGATTTACAGGAACTGGATGTGGATCAACATTATGATTAATTGGTTTTGCCATTTCTAATTCTTTCTTTTTTTCTTCAAGAACTTTAATTTGTTTAACTAATTTTTCTCTCATTTCTTTATGTTTTGCAAATAAATCAGCTTCTGTATCTTGTAATTTCTTTTCTTCTCTTGAAACTTTTTGTTGGAAAACTGCTTTCATTTGTGCTTCCATTGTAGCTAACTTAGCTTCATGTAATTTTCTTTCTTCTTCTTGTTTCAAGACAGGATTAAATTCTCTGAAAACAGAATCATCTTGCTTAATACCTAATCTAGTTAATTTCTCAGTTCTATAATTTTCATATAATTTCTTAGCAGTGGTTTCCTTAAGTTCTTCCATGAAACTTCTGATTAACAATTGACGTAATTTGATAAAATCACAATGATCTTCATTATCAACTTCTATTAAACCCCATGGATATGAACGACCTCTCACGACTCTACCATCATTTGTTTGAATATGATTTGTTGATCCAACAACTGCAAATGGAGCCTTGGACATGATATCTCTTGTGGCTAATTGAGTTTCTTCATCATCAATATCATATTCAGGCGGTGTGAAAATCTTAATACCTTGATTATTTATATCATCCATGATTCTTCTCTTGAATTCGATAATTTCAGTCTCGGTTAATGTATCAGATTTGGCAATAACTGGGATCAAGTTAACTTTTTCATGAACATTTTTCATAAATTGAATATCTAATGGTTTTAATGAATGACCTGTTGGTTCAATGAAATAAATACATGCATGAACTCTATTATCAACTATTGTTGATCTACTTATTTTGGTTTCAGCTTCTAAATATTGATCAAATCTATTATCAATTTCATCAACAATCGGTTTCCATGATTCAGAATTATTGATTGCATCACCAAAACCTGGTGCATCAATCACAGTTAATTGTAACTTAACGTTATTTTCCTCGATTTCAGCACTAACTGTTTCAATTTCAACATTGATTGGTTCATCTGGGTTAGGGAAACTCATTTCAGCATCATCTTTACCTTCTTCTGATGATAAGTTGTACAAATCTCTGTTGAATAATGTATTGATCAAAGTCGATTTACCTAATGCTTTTTCACCAACGACTAACAAATTCAATGAGAAACCACGTCTGATAGATTTTCTATGCCATTGTTTTGGTAGGTTAGCGAATCCAACGTAACCGTTCAATTTACGACGAATGATCTTAACTTCAGGAACTTCACTGGTTGGTGATGCAACTTGAGATGAATTTGATGTTGTTGTTGTAGTTCCTGCTACCGCTGTTGATCCTGCAGGCTCAGCAACAGAACTCGTATCTTGGAAACCTAAATCGGCACTAACTGGCATTTTTGATGTTTCAGAGTAATTTGGTTCTGTTTTTTGTGTGTTAGTATTATGTTTTCCTGTGATAATTTGTGTATTTCGATAGCATTCCTTCTTAAAACTGGCTTAACCGCGTTAAAAAAAGAGAACAAGAGATCGAGTACAAGGAGGTTGGCGAGTGGTGAAAACACCAATCAATCAACCAATGATACTAGTCAAGTACATACCTTCAACAGTCATGACTTTCCAAAGTAGATATTATGTTAAATATGCTAGTCTAAACAAAGATTCAAATGCAAACAAGAACAAGAGAAAAGCCTTGTATTCCACTGATTTCAATAAGAGACACCTGGTAAACACAAAAGCTTCTCGTTTTTCGAGTTTCTCTCATTTTTTTCAGAATTCACAATTTTTCGCGTTTTGCTTCTTGGTTTGAAATGATTATGTAATCTTATACATATATAGTAAATTACCCTCTCAATGGAGTAATCTATGCACACGGTATATTTTGGTGTATTATCTACTTTCTATGTGTTTCACTTGTTATTACTAGTATCAATTGTATCGAGAATAGATTAACTATAGAATGTCACATATACCAGAAGTAGCTAAACTGTTAGAAGCAGGAGCTAAGGCTTATTCAGAGAAGAATTACGAGGCTTCAGCAGATAAGTATTCAGAAGCTTGTGAAATAGCAAACTTGATCGAAGGTAAAGACAATGCAGATTTGTTGTTTCTTTATGGTAAAGCTTTGTTTCAAAGTGGTGTCTCGAAGTCAGAAGTTTTAGGTAGTGGAGTAGATAATGATCAGTCCGTAGGTGGAATTGACTTGGGATTAGATGATGACGACGAGGATGAAGATAAAGATAAGAAAAATGGCAAGAGTGAGAGTGATAAAGATGGTATGTTTCAATTCAGTGAGAACGCTCCATTAGCTGAAGAGGAAGAAGAGGAAGATGAAGATGATCAAGGACCACCAGTGGCAGAAGAAGAGGATGAGGAAGAAGAGGAAGAAGAAGAAGGAAAGGAAAAGGGCGAGGAAGATGATGACGAAGAAGAAGAAGAAGAAGTAGAACAAACTGATTTCGAAGTAGCTTGGGAGATATTAGATCTTACTAGAACTCTATATGAAGAAGAATTGAAAGAATTAGAAGAGAAAAACAAAGACAAAGAGCCATTAACAACACCATATTTACAGTCAGACACAGAGAAGATCACTGATCCAATTGTATTATTAAAGAAGAAACTCAGTGATGTTTACGATTTGCTTGGTGAAGTCTCTTTAGAGACTGAAAATTTCGCTCAAGCATCACAAGACTTGCAGACTTTGATAGATATAAGAACAGAACTATATCCTTTCCACTCAAAATTAATATCCGAAGCATATTACAAGCTTTCCCTGGCTAATGAATTCGTACCAGATGACGAAAACGCATTGAAGAAAGCTATCAACAACATGGAAAAATCCATTGAATCAATCAAAGAGAGATCCAAATTAGAAGATGTTGATAAAGATTTAATAATTGATATGGAGACTAGATTATTTGACTTGAAGAAGAATCCAACAGAGAAGATAAAAGAAGAAAAAGATAGAATAATGGAAGGTATAATGGGTAAATTAACCACAGCTATATCAGAAAAGGGTAATGAAGTAGATAAGAATACCTTGGATAAATTATCAGCTTCAATCCCTGCTCTTGCCGCTTCAATGGTCTCTTCCTCTTCCTCTTCCTCTTCCTCTTCCGATCCACCTTCCACTTCAGCATTGCCTGTGAATGACTTGACTTCTATGGTCAAGAAGAGAAAAGGTCCAAAGACCAAGATGATCTCAAAGAAACCAAAGACACAGTAAGTAAAAATGGATTATGTAATCTAAAACTAAAATTTTAATAAAATTCACGACTATCTGAAAAACTATAGAAAAAAAAAATTTTATAATACAAGAGACAGGCTGACTAGATAGGTTGGGTGGGTATAGTAAGAGAGTAGTAGATACACAATACCAACAATGAGTGACGCACAGATAAAGAACAAAGTGACAAAAGCTAAGAAGTCCAATAGAAGGTCTAGAAAGAAGAGAAGAACTGAGGATTTCTCATCAGATTCTTCTTCAGATGATTCTTCAGATGATGAAAGTAGCTTAAGCAAGTTAGATAAGATAAATCAAGATCTTGAAGAACAGGATAGTACGCAGCATGTTGTGGAAGAACAAGATACTACAGCTATGGATATAGATAACTTGAACTTACAGAAATCAAGTAATGGTGTCTCACAGAAAGATTTAGACTCTACGTTATCGGACTTACAAAAAATGAAACAGTTTGAAAATTCAGCATTAGATGGTAGTTCAAAGGACTCCTCATTAAGTAAATTGAACATCGAAAAGATAAAAGAAAAGATAGACGAGTCAAGAGAATCACTATTGAATCTGTACTTAGGTAAAATAGCAGGAGAGTATAGTGATGATTTAGATAAATTAAGACAAAGTTCAGATTTCAATGAGATGTCATTGCCATTAGTAGCTAAGTTACTGAAAGAGAGTGGGAATATATTCAATGATCAGACTTTGAAATCCATTGTTTCAAGTGATTAGTTAATTTATTAGGTGTTTTATTTATTTCATGTATAGTGTTTTTTAATGTATTATTAAGTTCAGAAAGTTAATTTTGAGTAATTGATGTGGAGTATGTGGTTTATATAAGGGGAAAAGTAAACACGTTGAATATTGTGATTGCACCTTCTATATATGGCTTAGTGATGCCTGATAATTCTTTTTAGTACTATAGAACAATAATAAGACAGCACACTCATCAATACAGTATTTTGTAGGTCATATTGTGGTTTACCCATGACACATAAAGTGTCGTGAAAATACATCATTTGTTTTCATACCAAATCAGCCTCAAAGCAAAGAGACACCCATACACCCTCTCACTATGTACAATAATCTAGCTATCATATCCTACATAATCATCTGATTCTAAGTATAGCTCGTGCTGCAACACAGTAACTACCTGTAAATAAACAAACAGTACATACAGCACAGCCCAATTTTCAGTACTAACATTCCCTCCACATTAAAAATTTTACCGAGACACATTGAAATTTACCGAAAGAGAATTTATTCAATTTCTTAATTAGGAAGTTGATAAAACCCAGTCCCCCTTAATCTACTACTGTTTTGATAGATCTTATGGAAAGTCTTAGTAACTTTTTAGTTTTTGTACCTTTTTTCTTCTTAAGGTGGTTATTTGTCGTATACAAGAAAGTTTGTCAAGGACGTTGGAAGGAACAGTAATCAGATCAGATCTGATCATATCATACCAAAACAAACATCGGCATATACCCCCAATTTGAACATTTCATTGTTTTGAGTAGCAGAAACAATCAAGTCCACCCATACACAAGAGCACAGCAAAATGAAACTGTCCACAATTATAATACCCTCCCTGGCATTGCTAAGTGAGTTCACAATTGCACAACCCATCACAGTTGACAAATCAGTGCCTTTGCCGAAATATATCAAGATCAGACCAGAGATTCTGAGAGGTAACTCAAGAAAAGAAGCCAAAAGAGATGTCAAACCATATATCTTACACAAGAGAGAAGCTCTAGCTGATGATGATAGTTTGACTCCTGTTGAGATGTCATTGGAGAACACAGGAACTTTCTACAGAGTTGAGTTGGCTATTGGGTCACCTGAACAATCGGTGGAATTACTAGTTGATACAGGATCAAGTGATGCTTGGGTGATAAACTCAAATAATTCTTACTGTACATCAAGTAGTAGTAGTAATAAAAGATCACGTACTGGAATCATCGATAGAAATGCATTGAAGAAAGGTAAATTACACAGTATACAGAAAAGAGATGACGTCAGTGATGATTCTTCAGATAGTGATGATCTTACAAATGATTGTTCTAGTGATGTTACATATTTTGTTCCTTCTGATTCAGATACTTTCCAGAATAACGGCACCACTTTCAATGTCTCATATGCTGATGATACCTATGCCACAGGAAAATTCGGTAGAGATGATATGACATTTAGTAGTATTACTATCGAAGATTTCAATTTCGGTGTTGTTGATGATACGAATTCCGAGTATGGTGTCTTGGGCATTGGCTTGCCTGGTTTAGAAAGTACTTATTCGGGATACTCTAATGACGGTAAAACTTTGTACCAGTATGAGAATTTACCAATACAGATGGTGACTCAGGGCAAGATTTACTCTCCTGTATACTCAGTCTTCTTGAATGAGCCTAGTGCCAGTGAGGGTAATATCCTTTTCGGTGGTATTGATCATAATTCATACACTGGTGGATTGTACTTGTTGCCCATGATCAATATCTATCAGAATTACGGATATGAGGATCCGATATTGTTACAGATTACCATGTCATCAGTCACTGTAGTGAAAGATGATGATGAGACAATAGTTGCCTCAGGAAGAGCTGCTGCTTCATTAGATACTGGTTCTACATTATCTTACTTTCCTTCTTATGTTATTAAAAGTATTAGTGATGTTTTAGACTTGAGTTATTCAAAAAGTTTAGGTGCTTACTATACCGATTGTGACAATTTTGACAATATTGATTTCAAGTTTAATTTCTGTGGAGCTGAAATCACAGTTCCTATGTCGAGTTTCTCAATGAGTCTTGTTGAATCAAGCAGTGGAGATGCATCAAATTACTGTGGACTGGGTATGATGGATTCTGGAGATAATACTATTACATTAGGAGACTCATTCATGACTTATGCTATGTTAACGTTTGATTTACAAAATTATCAAATTGCCATTGCTCAAGCTTCTTTCGATTCAGATGATGAAGATATTGAAGCTATTTCTGACTCTATCCCATCTGCTTCTTCAGTAAAAGCTTATTCTTCTACTTGGGGTAATACATATACTACATTGGCTACTGATTCTTCATTATATATTAAAGCTGAGACTGTGACTACTACAAGTACAAAGTCGAGTTCGACTTCAAAATCAAGCTCAGTTCATACTACTTCAAGTAAGCCATCATCAAGTTCTACTAGCTCGAGTAAGACAAGCAGCAAGACATCAAGCTCAAGCTCAAGTTCAAAAGCAAGTTCAAGCTCAAGTTCGAGCTCGAGCTCAAAATCAAGTTCAAGTTCAAGCTCCAAAGCCTCATCTACCATTGCATCATCTCATCCATACTCATCTTCATCTTCAACAAATACAAGCTCAAGAATAGTAAGGTCTACAATAGCCAGTTCATCTATAAGAACATCTAGCAAGCCAACTACTACCTCATCCTCAGCTTCAACCGCGGAAGACGACTCTACATCAGATGAAGAAGCAACATCTACAGCTTCTGATTCTAGTTCCAAATCTGAATCAAGTGGAACAAAGGTGGGTCCAATTCCAAATACAGTACATCTACTGACCGTGTTACTTGCTACAACTACATTACTCGCTGTATTCATTTAGTTGAAAAACGCCAAGCCCTATGCATTAAGTCGTCATACCTTATAAAAAACCAAATTTCAATTCTACTAAAAACACTATAAATAGCATTTGTACAATTATATGCATCTGTTGAACACACAACAGCACATTTACACTTTTCATAGACCGTATACAAATAGAATAGAACTACACTTATGTAATTTACCATAAAGAACGATACATATAATACTGCTTATCAACTCGCTTATAAATGCTTATAAATAAAATAATTACATAATCAAAAACACATACAAAAATTTAAGGGTTTTCTCCTCCCACACAGTTAACTTAATTGAGGCTTATAAAAGAGAACAGTAAATGTGGGTTTGCTGTGACTATATTCATGGCTATGTCATTGTAATATACTGTTCTGTTTAGAGTGATTTGATATATATATGACTTCTAGTTTTGGTTGTTCTGGTAATTAACTTTCTTCTTATTCATTACTTTCTTCTTTACTATTTATATTCCCATAACAGTCAAATCTATATAATAGAAGATTCAACTGCATATTAAAAAAAATCGAAACATTTTCAAATCAGCTGCGCCTTATAAAGTTTAACTTACTTAACTTAACTTAACTTCGCACCTGGCTTTTCTTTTTTTGGTTCACTTTTTGGAAATTTCGTTTTAGATTTTTTTTTTCAGTACCGAAACCGTGTTTTAAGTTAAAAATAGCAAGTTTGAGAATACTATTATTACAAGCTTGTGTTATTCTATTGATACCTGAGTTAATACAGAGTATCGATATACAAGAGTTACGTTCAGTTAATTAGTAGCTACATTTTAACAATGAGATTCTCAACAATATCCAATGCCTTTGTATCATCATTGCTGGTTTCAAATACCGTACATGGGTTACCTACCGAGAGGGCAAACCTTGAGATTGAAGACAGTCAAGATTTGAAAATTATCAAAATGACTCCAAAGATCCTCAGGGGTAATACATACAAGGATGCCGTTGCGGGAGCCAAACCTTATTACTTGAGTAAAAGAGATACAGATTCCAATACACATGAAATGGTGATACAGAATTCAAACTCATATTACGAAGTTGCTATCTCAATTGGATCAAATGGTCAAACTGTGAATGTGTTAATAGATACAGGATCAAGTGACTTGTTTGTTTTGAACTCGAATACAACAAATTGTATGGGAGATACCGGTACAGAAGGTATAAATGCTTCATCAAAAAGAGGGCGCGCAGATTCTGATATTGTTGATTTTAGTAATTTATTTCAAGAATCAGAAGAACAAGATGAGCAAAATGAGCAAAATCAACCGGATAAGGCCAAGAGAGACGAGGTAATTACATATACTACTTCAGCATCGGACACTTCAACTACTATTGATTGTTCTGTATATGGTACTTTTGACCCTGATCAATCTTCAAGTTTCCATGCCAATGGTACTTCATTCTCAATTCAATACGCTGATAACACTTATGCTACAGGATGGTTTGGTTATGACGATATTTCATTCAATGACGTTACTGTGAAAAACCTGTCATTTGCCGTTGTCGATAGCACCGACTCTGATTTTGGTGTTTTTGGTATTGGTTTACCAGGTTTAGAAACTACTTATTCAGGTAATTCAGGTGGTTCTAATTACTACCAGTACGAGAATCTTCCGTTAAAGATGAGAAACCAAGGTTTGATCTTAAAGAGTTCATACTCTGTGTTCTTGAACGATGAAGACGCAACAGAGGGTTCTATACTATTCGGTGGTGTTGACCATTCCAAATACTCAGGTAATTTGACTTTATTACCAGTCTTAAACACAGTGGCTAGTTCCGGTTATAAGAATCCAATCAAGTTACAAATCACTTTGAATTCCATCAGTGCCGCAAGTTCATCCTCGGATGATGACGCAGAGACTATTCTGTCAGGTTACTCCGCTGCATTACTCGATACAGGTACTACTTTAACTTATATGCCAACCACCATGATCTCGGATATAGTCTCCGCATTGGGATTCTCATACTCTAGTTCTTTAAGTGGATACTATTACAAGTGTAGTCTTGGTGATGAAATTGATTTGATTTTCAATTTTGGTGGTGTTGACATCACTGTGCCATTGAGTTCATTCTCCATTGAATTACAATCTTCATTCTTTGGCTCATCTTCTGAGTACTGTGCCTTTGGTATTGCTTCTTCAGGTGATGATGAGTCTAGTATTGTGCTTGGTGATTCCTTCTTGAGATACGCTTATTTCGTCGCTGATCTTGAGGATTATCAAATTGCCATTGCTCAAGCTTCATTCGATAGTTCTAGTGAAAACATTGAAGTCATCTCTAGCTCGATCCCATCAGCAGTGTCAGCTGAGAGTTACAGCAACACCTATGGTGGTTCGAACACCGCAATGAACGCCAATGGTGGCTCTACAGCACTCAATTTAGCTACCGCAACAGATGATTCCGACTCATCAAACACATCCACTTCAAAGAGATCTACCTCTACATCCAGCTCAGGATCAGGTTCCTCGCAATCAAACGCTGCTCCTCCACATTACTTGGAACTATACTCATTGATAACTGTGTTATTCTTATCTCTGAGTACTTTATTTATTTTTATTTGATTTCCCTTTTCCCCATTACGCTCACTCACTTAGCATTTTAAACGACAAAAAAAAAAAGGATACCAATACCAACATTGTACGATTTATTTATATATCAATAAAATTCATTGCTTTTGTATTACTAAACTAAACCATGTGCAGGCAGTTTTCACCACACGTAAATCCGTTGTAATATCGTATATTTCGTTTATTTAACAAACGCGCTTTTCTCTCAAAAAAAATTTGGCGACTTTTTCAATTTCGTTCATTTCGTTTAATTTAAAAAGTTGTCAAGCTTCGTTTATCAGAAGAGTGAAAACTGTACTACCTGTAATTACTTTGAACAGAGGTACAATCGATTTACGACGCACAATTGACTTTATTTCGTGCTTGAGTAGATAAAGGTATATCGTATACATCATCTAAGTTCATCGTATTTTCTGTATTTTTTCAGAACTTGAGAAATATTCAAAATTACTGATTTCGTATAAATATTTAATCATTCGCTGTTATTTTTCAAAAGGGATATTTGATATTTACTTCATTTCTCTTCTTTTATCTTAGAATTTAAATTACTGTTTTATTCAACTACTACTACTACAACTACAACAACATGTCAGAACAAATTAAGTTAGCTGAGAAAGATTTTGCTAAGGATAAAGCATTCGCTGAAGCATTACACGGTAAAGATGCTTCAAAAGAAGGTTTAACTGCTTTCCTCAATAAGAAGAAAGACGCTTCAGAAGTTGCAATTGAAGGTTACTTTAAGCACTGGGATGGTAAAACCGACAAGGATGCTGAAAGTTCAAGATTAGAAGATTACTCTTCATTGACTAAACACTATTATAATTTAGTCACTGATTTCTACGAATACGGTTGGGGTTCATCATTCCATTTTTCTCGTTATTACAAAGGTGAAGCTTTTAAGCAAGCTACTGCAAGACACGAACATTACTTAGCTTTGAAAATGGGTATCACTGAAGATATGAAAGTTTTAGACGTTGGTTGTGGTGTTGGTGGTCCAGCTAGAGAAATCTGTAGATTCACTGGATGTCAAATCGTTGGATTGAACAACAACGATTATCAAATTGAAAGAGCTAATATCATCGCTAAGAAATTGAAATTGGATGATAAATTGTCTTTTGTCAAGGGTGATTTCATGCAAATGGATTTCGAACCAGAGAGTTTTGATGCTGTGTATGCTATTGAAGCTACTGTTCATGCCCCAGTCTTAGAAGGTGTCTATAGTGAAATTTACAAGACTTTGAAACCAGGTGGTGTATTTGGTGTTTACGAATGGGTTATGACTGATAAATACGATGAGAACAATCCTGAACATCGTAAGATCTCATATGGTATTGAAGTCGGTGATGGTATTCCAAAGATGTATTCTAGAAAAGTTGCTGAACAAGCTTTGAAAAACGTTGGATTCGAGATTGAATATGCTAGAGATATGGCTGATGTTGGTGATGAAATTCCATGGTATTATCCATTGAGTGGTGATTGGAAATACGTTCAAACATTTGGTGATTTATACACTTTTTTCAGAACTTCAAAATTCGGTAGAAAGATTACTACTGGATTAGTCTCTGTCTTGGAAAAAGTTGGTGTTGCTCCAAAAGACTCAGTTAAAGTCACTGATGCTTTAGAAGATGCTGCTATTTACCTTGTTAAAGGTGGTGAACAAAAATTATTCACTCCTATGTTCCTCTATATCTGTAGAAAACCATTGAATGAAGAAACTAAATAAATAAGCTAGTCTTATATGTGAAAAAATTACTATATACAATTAATATAAATTATCGTTTATTTTGAAGAACTTTCTAAACAGCTATTGTACAAATTAAATATATGGGAGGGAGAGTGGGAATGCTATGTATGTTATTAAGGTGCTACGTATATCAACTACTATCATTATTATCAATAACATAAACTAAACCCCAAGCACAACCAGCAGCAATTGAACCAATTAAAACCATTTGAATACCTTCCCAAATTTTCTTTTGATAAGAACATTTACCAATTGAAACAGCTGTCTTAAAGAAACCAAATAAGAATAAAGTTATTAACATAACAACAACACTTATCATTAATCCTGTTCCTACAGTATTTGTGAAAAAATATGGTAATAATGGTATGAATCCACCAAAGAAATATCCTGAACCAATTGTTATCGCTGAAGTGAATTCCCTACCATCTGATGGTTCATCAAGGCCTTTACCAAATTTTATAATGAAATCAATCATCTGGTTTGGGTTTCTTTCCAAGTCTTTTATAAAAGATTCACAAGTTTCACTAGATGAACCTAATTCAAGCATGATATCTTCAACTTCAGATTCTAAAGTATTTAAATTTTCAAAATACAAGGATTTTTCCTGTTTGACTTGTGAGATATAGTATTCTGATTCTGATTTAGCAGCTAAATAACCACCAAGACCCATTGATATAGCACCAGAGACTAATTCTGCCATACCACCTGTTATAACTAATTTGGAATTACCTAAGGAGGATAAACCTGCAGTTAAGGCAAATGGCACGGTTAAACCATCAGATAATCCAATGATAACATCTGACATTACTCTTGGATCAATTTTACCAAATATACCTAAATTATCATCAGTTTTATCTGATTTTATTTCACTTGAATATATTGATGTTGATGATGCGTGTGGGTTGGTATTGTTGTTGTTGTTATTTTCTAAATCATTGTTGAAATTTCCTGTGGAACTACCGTAATTATTGTAAGGTTGCTGTAAAGATTCAGTTTCTCTTAAATCTGTGTTTGAATTGTTGCTCATTTTGTCTATTAAGCCAGACACAGCTTTCTTGATTCCGACAACTGACATTTTGTATGTGCGTGTGTGTGTATGTGTATATATGTAGATGTATGAATGTGTGAATATGAATAAATATCTATGTATGTGTGATTGTTTGAATTCAGTAAAATATGAATATGAATCAGCGAGTTATCTTGTTTATAGTATGTTGATCTTGTTTTTGTTCTTCTTGTTGTTGTTGTTTTCAGAAATGGATCGCTCTCTGTCGTAACTCAACAAACAATGACTAATAAATAAATGCAAATATTGAATATAGCTATAGTAAACCTACTTATTGCAAGTGACACCTTAATCTATGTATCGTTTGATTGATAGTTAAACTGATACTAGTTATGGAAAGAAAGTAGTATAGGGTAAGGAAAGTAAAAGTAAAAATAAACTCCTCTCTTCTTGTTCTTTTTTCTTTAAAAAAAAATATTTTTGCACGGCAAAATAAATGCAAATAAAAAAAAATAGTTTAAATTTTTGTTATGTATTTATCAAGGGGGAGTAGTGATGACTGGTGACTAGTTGTCTGTTTGTTTAATAGTTGATTAGCTACTTAACAGTCAAATATATAATACTCTTATAATTCAACAAACTTGCAATTAAACTAAGTTAAAAGAAGAAAAAGGAGTGAAAGGAATGTAAAAGATTATTAAGGGACCTTTGTAATATATAGAGAATCTAGAACTTAGTTAAGTTACATGGATTATGTAATCATCACTATCAGGATGAGATGACAGTTAAAAATCGATCAATTGCGGGGAATTTCAGCCAATGAGAGGCTGAGCATTTGTAATCTTCTTTTTTTGGTCATGTGGTGTAGGGGTGTATTATAGTAGATCTCTCATAGTAAAATTACTCTGATTTACTCACATCACATCACTGCACACTAAGAGAGAGCTTTGACAGGGAGACAAGGGAGACCAGAAAGACAGGGCGTGTATCTCCTACGTCAATTACATAATCAGATTACATAAACTCATAATTCATTAACAGTATACACTATATACTATACTATACTAATCCTACATAGTAACAAACTTAGCTTGAATAGCTTCACTAGACAATGCAGCTTTAGGACAATATGGACATTTGAAAGTAGAAATGTTATTCCTACTTAGATTAATCATACTCTCCTTGGAGATAATATGATTACAAGGTAGCACCATTGGTGGATTATCTGGAGTGGTCTCTAACTTCGAGATAGGACATATGAATATAGAATGAAATTGTAAGTACTGAGGTAAGTTGATCTCAAATGGTAATTCATCTGTCGAGGTCCAGTCTATCTTTCCCTTTGTTTTCATTAATATCTCGTTGAATTTTAGGAAATTAGGTAAGGATATCAAACTAGTTAATATAGTGTTGAATATAGGGCTTTGTGAAAATAGCTTTATTAACAAACAGTAATCTTCGCATAGCTGTGTTTTTATTGACTCAATTGATAACATGTTTTTCAAACTTCCTAAGAGTTCAATACTCTCTTCATCCATGTCTTTCTCACCGTTGTTCTCACCACAGTAAACCATGGATACTAGTAACTTAGCAATGGTATTTAGGTGTGTTAATCCAAATGAGGGGAAATTATCCTTAGCGTATTTATAAGCTTCATATGGTATGTAATCCTTACTTTCAATCTCTTGCATACCTTCCTTGAACAATTTGATGAACTGTAATTTATGTAAGTTAAATTCAAGATCTGATCCAATGTATTTCAACTTATCACTATTCTCTCTAGCCCAGTCAATGGCAGGTTGGAAATTATGATACTTTTCCAAATTGTGTACTATATAGTTTAGATTCTTGAAACTATCCAGTAACTTCTCAGGTATCTCGAACCCACGCTCTTTTTCAAACAGACTTATTAAATCAAATTTACCTTGCCTCAATAAATTTATCAATATCGATCTATCTATAAGTCTCTTCACTTTAACATCCTGAATATTGATCTTATTGTTATTATTACTAAATATCTCAAAATTCGAATTGAAACTAGAATAAAATAACTTATCTATCCTAGCATTGTATTTCTTAATCGATGTATTTATTGATTTCTCATTCTTGATTATCTTGTTATTAAATGATTTGAATTCAGTAGAGATTAATGAACCAGCATCCTTATCTATTTCATCTTTCAAATCTTTCTCAATGTCTTTTAAAAAGGCGAGAAAATTATTGGATTCTTCAAGACAACTATCTAGTGATTTGTTACTACTTAGTTTATTGATCTCGTCTTCTAATGATCTGTAATTGACTCCTGACATTGTTGCTTGGTGATGGTATTGAAGAACTACTAATCAATACAATACAATATCCGATATAACCTGTTATCTATCTATTAAAATGACATCCTTTATCACCTTCTTTTTTCTGCTTCTTCAAATGGGGAAATTTATTGTGTTTTACACGTCTCTCCATAAAAATTAAAGGGTTACAAGATTATAAGGCTTCCTTTATCTTGACTACTATATATTACTTTGTTCACCTACTACCCAATTAAACAACAATCAATCATGGACACATGTCTAATCACAGTACCATTGAAGAAGACCTCTGAGGTTGATTGGTCAAAACCATTGAAAAGTTATATCACCTCGATATATGGTACTTATAAAGACTTTGAGAATGAGATTTCCACATTCGATAAACTAAGACAAGATATCACAAGTTCAAGTAGTTCCGCAACAAACAGTGAAGAGAATGAGAATATTTTGAAAGATTTGTACTATAAGTACTATGGACAATTAGAGTTATTAGAGTTGAGAATCCCAATTGATGAATTGAAAGTGAGTTTCCACTGGAATAACGCTTTTAATAAGAGTTCATCAACGATAAAACAGCATTCAGTAGCGTTTGAAAAAGCATGTATATTGTTTAATCTAAGTGCTATACTCTCAAAGATTGGTGCTTCAAATGATACAGATATGAAATTGAGGTACTTGTCCTTTCAGTACTCTTCTGGGATTTTCAAATTCATCTCAGAGAATTTCTTACATAGTCCTTCAAATGACTTGAACCCAGAGACAGTGAAAGCGTTGTCGAATATAATGCTCGCTCAGGCTCAGGAAGTATTTTTGGTGAAGTTACTCAATGATGAGAATAACAATATGGAAAGTATCATGAAGAAATCATCGTTGATTGCTAGATTGTCGAAAGCTGTTTCGAATTTCTACAAGAATTCTAAGGAATCATTAGAAGGTGTCACGGCTTCAATTGATAAGTTCTGGAAACCTTATTGTGCTTTGAAAGAGTCTTTGTTCTTAGCATTGGCTTATTATTATCAGTCATTGAATTACAAGTCAACTCAGAAATACGGAAATGCCATTACATTGATGAAACAAGCACAGGAAGTATTGACTAAGGAAAAATCAAAGAATTACTTGCCTCCTAATATGAACACTAAGATTCAAGAGTTTATCAAAAACCAACTCGAACTCATAAAGGCAGAATTGGTGGAGTTAGAGAGAGATAATGATTATATCTACCATGATGTCATACCTCTCATTGGATCAATTCCTGAGATTAAACCAATGGAAAGTGCAAAGGCTATCCCAATAAATGAACAAAATTTGAATAATTTAATAGGCAAGGATATCTTTGAGAGAATCATTCCTTTGAATATTCATGAGAAGTCTTCATTGTATACCGAGGAAGGGGCTAAGTTGCTCAGAGTCGAGATGGAGAAGATTGAAATTGCTAATGAAGAGTTCAATTCAAGTCTGGAGTTCTTGAGATTGCCTAAGTCTTTGGTTGAGTTGAAAGAATTGATTGATTTCGATGAGAGAAGCAGTGATGGTCATGAGGATGCGCATGATGATAACAACGATGAGGTTGATCCTAGAGTCTTATCCATTTCTTTAGAAATCAGTCAATCGAATATCGATGAAACCAAGGGTATTAATTTAAGAAACCAGATTTATAAAATACTGAACGAGTGTGATAATTTACTCAATACTGAGAATGATGAGTACGTGAAGAATAGAATGAGGTTTAGTTCCAGTAACAATTGGAATATCGTGCAGTTCACTAATGAATTGACAATGTTCAAAGATGAGATAAATAAGATTAAGAAATCACTGATTGATTCTTCGGCTTCTGATGAGAAGATTAAGTCTATTTACGAGTCTATTAAACCTGAAGTTGAGTTGCTGAAATTGGGTCCTTCTCATCCTAGATTCTTGAACAGTTTCAAGCCGGAGGATGAAGATGAGTCAGTGGATACTGTCTCTAAGCAAGTGTCATTGTTGGATATTGATGATTTCTCAAACAAGGACTCTTTTGATCCTTCTAAATTGAAGAGTCAGATTGACAAGATTGACAAGAAGTTACAGGAATTAAGATTGTTACAAAAAGAAAGAGAAAACACGTTCAAAGACTTAAAAGAAGCTATACATAACGATGATATTTCGAATATCTTGGTGTTGAACAAGAATGCCGATTCCGATGAATTGAATAAACTATTTGAGAAAGAACTACTCAAATTCAATTCATACCAAGACAGAATTACGTTGACTATTGAAAAACAGACTGAAGTCATCAACAATCTGAAAATATCACTCAGTGAAATCCTAAACAATAAAATCATTAAACAGAAACTAAACATAAAGAAAAAGAAAATCAATTCTAAGAAATCAAAAACACAAAAATACTTATCAGTTTATGATAATTGGAAACTATACAAGAATGGTATGGAACAAGGAACAGAATTCTACAATAAATTATACTCCCTTACTACCTCACTCCATTTCAAAATCGAGAGTTATGTCAATGACAGACTGAATCAGTTCAATTCCATGGCTAATAAGATAAGCACCTCGAATGAAGATATCCTAAGACAAAGACTGAACCAGTATGGGTCTCAGCCTTCTCCAAAATCCTCTATGTCTATGCCACCACCACCTCCTCAACAACACTCTTCCATAAGTTCCATACCGGGAGATCCTTCATTCCCACCAGGATACCAGTATCAGAGAGCACAAGCTCCTATTCCTCAAGTTCAGAGGTACAACTCCACTAGTTCAACATCTAGTTCACAAGCAGGAGCACCAGGAGCACCAGGAGTACCACCATTACCATCCTTGCCTGGTTCAAGCAACCCATACCAGTATCAACAACAGCCTTCTTCTCAATCTCCTGGTGATTTCTATAGTACGAAATCCGCCTATGATCCATCGATGTACTCCTCATTCGCTGGTGCTAATTCTAACCAAAATAACAATTATTATGGACGTAATTAGATAAGTAAGTAATTAAGTAGATTTAATATACTTTTTCAAACATCTAAGAAATCAGCAGCAACTAGTAACTCCAATGCCATTTCAGTAGGAATGTCGAACTCTGGCACATCCACCAGATCCTTGTGCTTGAGGTTATAATACAAGTACTCAATGATCTTTTCAAGTAACACGGAATCTAGTTCATGAAGTACAATTTCATTCGATTCTGATTCTTGGAAACTAGAAGAGTTTTTCAAGATGTTGTTGAGGGTCTTGCTGATTATTGCTGATTCTCTTGAGAGTACGAATTTGAATCCATCGTTTGAAATAAGGGTTATGTACTTGGATTGAAGCTCTTGTTCGTCGTCTGAGTCTTGTTTCTTGGCCATCGTTGTCTCTAAATATGCGTAGTTATCTTGAACTTTTGAGCACTTTCAAAGAGCAAGTACGTGATGTAAGTGGTAGAACGCCAACTTGAATAATTTATTTCATTCGCAAAAAAAAAAAAGAAAAAATAATGAGATTGGACGGACTCTGATCCACACCTAACACCTGAGTTAATAACAGTGGAGTCAGATCCTCCAGAATTGTTGTGTTCTGGGATGAACTTGGCGTCTAAGTTAGCATC